>VUQR01006163.1:9052-24956 GCA_015108515.1 Hemichromis elongatus
AATGGAAGGGAAATAGGAAAAAAAAAAAAAAAAAAAAAAACGTTGGAAGATGGAAAAAGAGAGCAGGAGATGGGGTGTTAATAATGAAACTGAAAGAGAAGGAAAAACGGAGGGAAACTAGAGATTTTCTGTTTTGTTTCAGTGGCCGAAAAAGAGCAAACAGAGCACTACAACAGCAAAAAAGGAGATGTCACAGCAAGTCGTGAGTTTAGCTCTTTTAGGTGAAAAATGAAAAGAAAAGAAAGAAAGGAAAAGCTTGAAGAAAATTAAAGGAAAACTCTACTTCAGTCCCATCTGAAGGAAACCATAAAATGCAGTTTCACAGCAGCAGCTGTAAAGAGAAGCAGTTAGGGAAATGGCCTCCTGCAGTCTGCCATGCGCCACACCCTTAGTGAAACTATCTGGCTCTGTCTCCCTTTAATTCCTTGTGTGCTTTTGTCTCTGTCTGTAACTCACTGTCTTTCTGTTTTGCTCCCTTTTTGACTTTTCCCCGTTTGTTTCCCCCATTCCTTTAGAGAGGCATCCTAGACAGTGCCTCGAGGCCACCTAACTCAGGAATGATGGATTGGGTCGAGGGTGCATGGAAGCATAGGGGGTTGTGGTGCACTGCAGTGTAGCATGACTGATGGGAGCATGCATTATTTGCCTTGAAGGCTCGTCCAGCATGCACCAAAATACCAGCACGTGTTAAAATGGCCCGAAGCATAAAGAAAAGGGTCCTTTTAAAATGGTCATCCTGTTGCCCTGAATCATGACTTGTTATGCCAATCCGATTGTATTAGCTAATGGCACTGACAGAAGAGGATATTGGCAGATGTTCAGGTTTTGCAGAACTTGCGTATGATTAGCTTGTCTTTAAAAGCCTGTTTGTGTGAGACTCGGTCGCTGACTCACCGCCACCATGGGATGTCATCCCAAAACGAGTTGCCTCCCTGTAGTACACTCTATATTTGCATTACTTTGGCCACCACCTGCCCTGCTTTGCTTTTCCTCCCTCAGGCTGAGCACACAAAGTGGAGTCTTACCAAAACAGCATAAATATCCACCCAGCTGTTCGTGTAGTGATTTTAATCACATCCCTGTGGTTTAACCCAAAATCAATATTCTTGACTGTGAAGTTTCTGTAATTTCACAAAAGCAAAAAAGCAAGAAAATGCTTCCATGTAGTGTTGCCTTGGCCTGTCTCATTCATTTATAATGAGTCAGTTATGACTCCCAAGAGTTGTGTTGGAGACTAAACTCTTATGGTTCAGTCAGGCCAAACCTGCTGTTGGAGGAGGGAGGTAGGGATGTGGAACCATACAGTGTTTGTAACAGAACAGCAAAGACATGCTGCTGTGATATTTGCATCCAGTGCATAAGTGGGAAGAAAATTATAGTTCTTTTTAAGATGCATCAGGTGGTAATAATTGTAGATTTATGTGATTACAGAGCAGAAAAGGCAAAGCTCTAGCTTTTTTTTTTTTTTTTTACAGAAACTTTCTAAAAACCATTTACATAAGTATGTTTATATATGACAGGACTCACTTCATGAAATCGTCTTCTTAACCTATCCAATTATAAAACAATGTCTTAACATTGCATATTTGTGTAAAATAAAAAGTTTTTCTTGAACATTAAAGATTAAAGGATGCTTAGACTCTGTGCTTCCACAGGAAATAAAGAGAGTAGGGTTGTCAAAAAAATAGATACTCAGATCCAAATCAGTAATATTATCTGCAATGTTGGATACTAATTTACAACACTATGTACATGAACACTTGGCAGGCAGGTACTCAACCTCTCCCATTACTAGCAGCTCTAATAAAAAACATGGCTGTAGCTACAGTTACATCACCCATTGTTTTCTGAAGCCCTGTTTTGAAGCCTTGAGATAAGCATTTCTGCTGTTGCCATCTTCCAAAAAAACAAATGTGGTGAGGAGGAACGGATCTGATTATGAAACTCGACGCTCATTAGCTAATGGCTTGATTAGCCAATGAGCGGGCAGTTTCATACCACAGATAATCCTCTATTTAGTTTTTTGTTCAGTGTGACCCTACTTCTTCTTTAGCAGTTGAACTCTTTTTCCAACTACAGCTATCACCATCAGGTAGTCTTAAGACAGAATGTAGGTTTACTTCTGCTTCTGAACCTGAAGGTCTGTGCTTTATACCATCTATGCTAGCAGCTTAACATATTAGCAGAGGTTAGTGCTCACAATACTGAACAATAATCTATGAGGTAATTCTAGAGTTTAGTAAGGCTCCTGTTTCAACAACAGTTGAATTTTCAGTATTAAACAGTTATCATGAATTTTCGCCAGACTGGTATGCACGTTTATGTTAGCTGACTATTAGCAATTAAAAAATAGCCACATTAGCATTGTTTTGCTAGTGGCTGTGGTTTATTATAACCACAACCTGTGTTAGCCCTGGCTGTCTGTAATGTTAAAAGTGTTAAATCAACATGATCAGATTAATGTAAAAAAAAGTCTTTTTTACCAGATCGAAGCTTGATTAAAGTCTGCCAGTAACAAAACTAAAACAGTAGCAGCCTACTTTACTAGTTTTATTTTATCAGCAAAAACAATATGTCACCAGAAGCACAGTAGTACCTCTGACAAGCAAAAATAGTATTTTTTAAATGTTTTTAACTACTCAAGAGAATCTTGTATTCCCTTACCATAATGCTGTATTTTTGTTTTGTTGTAGTAAATCAAAAATCTAAAAAATAGTGTTGTCATTGAAATTATTGTTTGTAATTATTGTAATCCTTTTTTTGTTATGCTTCATTTTTGTCACCTTTGTATCAAAACTGGTATTGTGTATTTTCCCGGGTATTTGTCCTGAGTTTGAATTTCTATTGTTGTGTCAACCCTAGAGGAAAGTTTATTTATTATCACTATACATATGAAATTCTACTGTCAAGATATGCAGGAAATCATTAAAAAACTTAAGAAAGTAGACCTTTATAAATAATAATGTGCTTTTGGACTATAAGATCTGCATTTGGAGTCAAAAGTTGAAAACAAGTAATTTTGGGGACAATTTAATTCAAAAGTCAATAAATTTTAAAGCTTAATTTCTGTCACTTTTTTTAATTGCAACTAATAAAAAAGAAAAAAACAAAACAGATCAGTCACTGTGAGGCATTAACTCTATAAGACCTGTGACACTGTCGTATCTAGTGACAGGATTTAAGAAGCAAATCCTTTAAGTTCTTTAGTAGCAGGATGGAAATTAGATTTGTTTCAGCATCTTAACACTGGCTCATGGTTTGTCCCTACTTTACCTACAACAGTGGGTAGGTTCCTACAAATGCCAGCAAAGTGATCAACATTGCTTGTCTGATCTGTGAGTTGTCATTTTTTTGGCCTCATACTTATATGAGAAAGAAAAAAAATGTGGTGTACCTTGATAGGCCAAACACACTGCTAACACTGCATGGAAAATTATAATATAATAGCCATAATAATGTCAGTGACAGAGCCTAGGTATGGTCTGTCAGTGTTGAAACAAAGTCCTCTGCATGGTCCAGACACTGAAAAGGTTATCAGTCCTGAACTATTAGTATCAGGCTAAACAACACTGGAGCTCAGTCCCTACAAAAAGATTTCATTGTTTCATTAAGATACAAATTATTGTTTTAAATGAATTATTTATCTATTTTTAGCCTTGTAGCCTAGCATGCATTAGCCTTATCACATAAGAGTTGCTCACACCCAGTGAGCTAAACTGGTGGTGTATATTATACATTATTTGGTTGTAGCTTTACTATTTTCCATCAGACCCATTGATAAGCATAGTCATAATCTTTCTGATATGCTTCCTATAATTTAATGTTTTGGCCATCCTGACCTTGCGATTCATACACTGCATAGGCAAGAAAGTAGTTCTTTTCTGGTTTATTACTGGTTCAAACCAGCAACAGCATTATTCTCCATCTGTTTAAATACCATTATCATTAGTTCAAGTGAGTTTAAGCCAGCGCATATTTTTGCCATATTTTTCCTTCTTAGGTAAGCTCCGTCATGTTCTATATAACCACTACTCTAAGCAGTCTTGACATTTTGCTTTATTCATCACTACTTTCTATCCTTGCCCCACAACGAACATGTGTAAAATTCAATTTTCTTACATTGCATTAGCTTGGTATGCAAAAAAGTGCCAAGATATTTTATGTTATATGTCAGCCAGTGGAAGTCTTCTGTGCAAGGATGACACCATTTTATAATGAAGACAGGACTTAGTGTGAAATTAACTTTAGCTGCTGAGAAGCCGATGACACAAAGAGAACTCTTCTACTGACTTCGCTGACAGACCAGCCGCCTCGACTCAGCTTGGATCTTGCTGGAGTCTCTCAGGTGTTTTGGAGTCTAGGAACAGAGGCTTTGTGAGGAGAATAGACTGCTGCCAAACGCCTATAACCTAAACACTGTTAGAGCACACTTCACCCTGTCTGTCTCCTGTTGTGTGTTCTTTGTTTAAAATGTGTTTTTCCCTGCTTCTGTCTATGTCACATTCCTACTCTCACTGCTTTCCATGTACCTTTCTTTCTTTCTCCTCCATCTCATCCATTTTCAGTCTACCCTGCTACTCATCTGCATATTTTTCCTCCATCTCTCTCTCTGTTTTCTCTCATCCCTCCATCCCACCCCTCCTCTCCTGCTGCGAACTAGTCGGGCTGCAGAGAACACAGAGCCTGAGGACAGGATGTCAGGAAGTCAGTTCCCATGAAAGGCAATGGGTCGCCACAATGTCTGTATAAGGCCAGATGACTGGCCATTGTCATGTGCATCAGTTTGTGTGTGCGCATTTGCAAGTGTGTGTCTATACTGCGTGTTTTGTCAAATTTGCTTAGTTCTGTCAGCTAATGCGCAGGCAGAGGTGTTTTTAGATTTGAAGATACATGCGAACATGTGCATGCAGCTACTTAAGTACATGTCTTGTCGTGTGTGTGTGTGTATTTTGGTGTGAGTGCAAACCCAGCAGCAGGCTGACGTGTGCCGTGCAGCCACAGAGACCAAAAGGGTTCTGCTCCCTCTCAGCTAATCCAAACAAAGCGGAGGCTGAGCCAGAATGAGGAATGTCTGCACTGCTGGTCATAGACGCAAAGGGTCAACCAGCATGAGTGTGCGTTTGCATGTGAGAGAGGAAGAGAAACAGAGATCTTTTTGTATTTTTTCCCAGCTTCTTCCCATATTGTTCACCTCTGCGCACTATGTGAGTGTGCGTCTATGGCTCCGTAATTCCTAATGTGCACTGTGTCTTGTTGGGCAAGCTATTCTTATCCCCAGACTTACCTGATTACCATGTAAAGTCACAGAAAAATGATACAGTAAAATAACCTCTGCTGGCAGGAATTCAGTGTCTGCTAGAATTAAAGGCAGCACTTCCACAGAAACACACCATAACAACAGCTTTTTTTTTTTTTTTAGCATTTTGTAGTTTTCTTTATATGTTTATCAATCTTCTTCACGTGTTTATCTGATTCTAAGTGCTTCCTGTGAGGCACTTTTTTCTGTATACAGAAACGACTCAGTTTGTTTCCTGAAAGCGGAAACCTCATGGTTTTGGGGGGGGGTTTTCATAGTAACTTTTGATCAACTCATTCGCGTTTGGCTCTTTCCTTAGATTCCTGTTGCATTTCAAAACTCTAACCACTGACAGTGGAACTGTGTTTTCCTTGGGGTGACTGGTGAAATACAGATGGGGTTTGGAAACTTGACTGTTTGCCTGAGCCAGAAGGATCATTAGGTACTTGTTAGTGACGGGCCCTATTGTATGTCATGGGTTTTCCAGATAGCTAAAGGGTGGGGGGGGGCACAATGAGTTCACAGAGGTTTACATTCACAGCCAGCCTTTTGCAGAGATAAAAGAAACGGAAGGAGCACACTGTGCCCCAGTCTCAAACACATTAACAATCGCGTCTGTGCTATCATAAAAATTGACTTTTTGTTTAAAAAAGCCTGACCCGTTCCCTCAAAACACACAAGACAGATCTCTTCCTGCTGCTTACCTTGAATAATAATACTCTGGGAGCTCATTTAGGTGCTGTGTGCTTCAGGTTTTACTGTGCTCAAGAGGCTATTGTGAGGCCATCAGCATGGAACAAGTGACACCTATCACATATGACTGTCACAATTGTCAAACAGAAGAAAAGGCATGGCAGAGCTTTAGGACCTACTTGGATCGACTAGCAAACGGTTTGCCACGACTTGATTTGGATTGACTGGTTTTCCATTACAATTTAGTACCTCCTAATGTGCGTGGTCATTGTCTTAGCAATGTGTCATAGTATCACGCAACGTAATTAAAATGCAACACAAACACTACAACAAAGGTGGACGTTGAGGCAAGAATATGCGTGCTACTCTGTGGCTTTTCTTGGGGACGACTGTCTTGTTTTCTGTAGCTCTCGTTGCCGGGTTTGATTTTCATGAACGAGACGAGTGAACGAGTCAATCGGTGACATGCAGTCTGACAACATTTTAGTGACATATTTTAGTTCCTGCTCGGATCGTTTGGAACCTTTGGCTGAGCATATATTAAAGAAGTACCTGGCACTATGACCTAATGGAAAACCCTGACAACCGTGGCAGTCGATCAGAGTATGTATTGATGGAAAAGTGGCTTTAGGTTGTGTTGTGATACTTAATGCTGTTTGTTTCATCAAATGATTCCGTAATGTAAAGTCACTGATGCCTGTGTGCGTGTTTTTGTGTGTTTACAAAAGAGAAGTAGACAGCCAGAGAGTGAATATGTGTAACTGATTAGTCTCCATGTGTCCCAGGAGCCCATCGGCGTAGGACTTTAGAGCAGCTGTGACTGGTTTGACCTCTGACCTTTGAATATTTTACTCTCGGGGTAAATCCCAGGGTACTGCACTTGCTCCTACAGACTGATATTTTTTCTGCATTGAAATGAAGTGCATTATGTATGCTGCATTATGTATGATCTATTTTCCCCAATATATTCTCATTTGTATTGCACCACTTAGGCTGAGTAGGAATGTTAGAAAAACAACTTTATATAAAATAGTGCTCAGCTTATTTGCAATGTGTGGCACAGGGTGTGCTGCTTTAAATTTGTCAGAATGTAATGAAACCATAGTCACTTATGATCCATCCATTGGCTTCTGGACATAAATAACACTATCATTTTACAAGCAGGCCAATTAAAAATCGGTGACATTCAGGTGTGGGAAACAGAGTGGCATTAAAGTTAATTCCTGCTAAAACCCAGTGACATTAGGAAACAGAGAACTAGAGAGCAGGCATTCACTCTTCATCCTTAATCTATTGCGTTCTTTGGCAAAAAATGTAGCAGAATGCCAGGAAATTGCCAGTGGGAACTCAATAGCAACATGCAGCCTTTCAAATGTCATTAGGCATCTTTTTCTCTGCCTTTAGCAGTTAAAATGGCCAACGTACACTGTACAGGGTAGCTTGGGGATTGGAAAGAAGGGACATGGCCTCCTTCTAGTCATGATCAGCAACTAAATTGCTTTTTCAGTGTGCGCCTTACCGTGTTATGTGCATTTGTGGTGCATGTGTTTACACATGTTAGCATATTTACATGTATTTACATGTATGAGCAGCATACTGTTACTGTATTGACAAGAATACATTAGCTATTCAGATTGGACTCACTAAAGAAATGGAATTCTCGGCCATGTTCCTCTGATGGCTCATGCAGATGTTATTCCCACTCCTCCATACTTGCATGAGTGAGGAGGAAAGCATCCAGGGATGAAGGACACTACGGCTTGAAGGTCAAACCATAGAATCAGTAGCACATTGCTGTGGGCAGCATTACTCTCTCACGTTAGAGTGCTAGCTACTAATGTGACTATGAACCGCCAGATCGCAGCGATCTAAGTAGTATTTACATGAGTGTCATAACATGCTTTCTCAAATGGGTAATTAAATTTGTGTTGTCCAGAAGAGGAATTTTGTGTTTGTTCCTGAACACCTAACCCCCTGGCTCATTAAGCCTTTACGGGGGTAGTCTTCTTGTCATCCCATCACTCGTCCATGGTGAGTCTAAATCAGCATACTGCTCTATGCAGATCTTAAATGAAATCCAAATGAATATCTGCACTAATAATTTCAGCATGTCTCATTCAAATGCACCTTACAAATGCTTTTAAGTAAGACGTCATGCAAAGATGTACTGCGTGCACCAAACTAACAGTGGTGCCACATCTCAGGTGGAATAAAATCATCTCTCTCTCTCTTTCTGTCTCTGTCCCCCATTAGCCTTGCCTCTCATGCAGAGCCACAAGTGTCACATCACATCATTGCGAGGCACCCCTAATAGAAATATTAATAGGGGGAAGGATGATAGAGAAAAGCCATTTTCACTGCCTATCGTTCTTTTTTTTCCCTTCAGCAAACAGATTAGTACGTAATCCACCAAGGATAAGGCAAGATAAAATGTTCTTGATTGGCTACATTGCGATAAATAAACACATGCCTGCTCCAAATGGATCTTCGCTGCAGAAGGATTTTTTTCCCTGATATTTAGTCTTAAAATTGCTCTTTCTTTTAGATAATTGAATTCACAATTGCTTTCTAGTGCAGTACAGGAGCTTTCCTAAAACAAATGTTTTGGTTCAGGGTGCTAATTAAGTTTCCTTTTCTTATAATACAACAAATTCTACTCATTGCGCCTCTTTCTTTTAGCTAGAGTCTGTTAGGAGCTCGGTGTTGGAGCTCGGGCTCTTACTTAGTTCTTCTTCTGTTGCTTAGTGATTTATTTTGGAAACAGACATTACGTTTGTCTAAGCTGTAGTGAGTTTACACAGACCCTGCTAACTCCTCTGGTGGAATTAGTTGTTAGGGATGTACCTTGCCAGCATGTGGCATAAGAGAAAAGCTAAGATGTCTGGACAGTTTCTTGTTGTGGACTCAGGGAAGAACATTTTCATCATCCTGGCACTGGTCCAGCCATGCATGGCTCAGGCATTATGCACTCTCCACTGAGCAGGCGTCACGCAGGGCAAAGAGTGTGTTTCTTTGGCAATAACAGACTGTGTGCATGTGTTCATCATGAGATCTGATATATAGCAATGTTGAGAGATACGACAGATGAGGGGGGATGGTGCAGTGGAGCTGGTGATGGTGCTGTCTTCTCCCTTAAGGCTGCTATCCTTAACCATTTCCCATGTGAAGGGATGGGGAATGGGGTTTTGAGATGTCTTTGCAGTGAAAATCACATAGTGTACAGTGATATTTTTTTTTTTTAACCCTGTCATCCTCTTCCTTTTTTTATTTAATCACGCGTGAAGTTTCAGTGATAATAGCAAGAATAAAAGTATAATTTGATGTTCATCATAAGTTCCAGTTTAAACACAGGAATAAACTGGTTCCACCACAATAATAAGGATAAGATTTTATCTCAACAGTTCCTCCAACAATTTTCATTTCTGGAGCCATCCAGACTGTTCTGGGATGGCAAAAAGTTAAAACCCGTGTCTTTAAGTTTCAGGGAGGCAAGGATGCACCGCAAGTCACCTGACCAGACAGCCAGACGGGCGCTGTAATTTCCACCAGAGTGTGAATAGATAATAATAGCTCTGCCAGCTCACCCACACAAACTCAGGTCCTGTTAGTGGACATGCTGTAGGTTAAACAGTTTGTTCTCAGCTTACTGTAATATGCAACACATGGACACATATTTGCACGCACTTGGTAGATGAAATGCATTTTTGTTAACATTTCAGAAATTGGCATTTAATTTGTCAGTACAAGACAGACACAAGCATAATGTAGCTTGTTTGAAATGCAGCTTAGCTCCATGTTCTTTTCTTTTTTTGTGTGTTGGTGAAAAAATGTGAGAGAAAATGTAGGATGAAAAAAAATTGCTTCTCTGAGTGAGGAGAGCATCCTCAGTGGCGCATAAACCTTTCGCTGGTCAGAGGCTGTTTTTAACCTTTGTGTGGGATCCAAAATGTCAAAGAGCCAAACGTCTTTCATTAATCTCAAGACAAAAGCCCCTTACATCAGCAAAACCTGCAGAGTGCCAGCAAAGTGAGAATCATATCCCAAACTTTTAGAGAAGAAAAATACAGGAGCAGACCGGGGCTGCTCCCTCCCAATTCTGTTCAAGCACGCTGCCTACATCGTTTTCCTCCTGCACCTTGTTCTTTTTTTAATTAGGCAGGAAATACTGCCCAAGGGCTGATGCATGAGGGACAAAGCACTTAGCGTGTCTGGCCCGATCTAAGATTCTACATTCTGGTTCCTAAAATAAATCCATTTATTGCTTCCTCCTGGGTATGCTTTCTCATGCCTAAAAGGAGCATGATGTTGATTATAGCTTTAGCTGCCACACTCTGTAGACTACCCGAGCTTAAGCTGTGTGGCCAAATGAGAGACTGTGGGACATGAATTTGCATAATACAAACATACCAAAAAAAAGGGGAGAGGGGCTCGAAGGTAAAGCTTGTATGGCTCCTATAAAGCAAAACTCAAACAGTGTCCTTTCCCCCTCACCATCACTTACATCACCTCCAGATCTTGATTCTATCATCTGTTAAACTACCACCTCGATTCAATGACATATCCTCAGATACACCTCATACACATTCATCCTAATGTTTAATTCACTCGAAATTTGTGCACGGGCCGTGTTTTTCTTTCCCTACGCTCCCTCTTTTTCCATTTCCCTGTGGCGATGTCACAGGGGATTAAGTCACGGAGGCCAAGAGACTTGTTTATGATTCATCTGGAGTAAGGCCGGAGCCGGTAGTAGTACCCGCAGGGCAGGCAACTAACAGGCTATATCCCAAGCTCCCTAAGTTATGTTAACAGGACAGGAGCACTGAAAAGCGTCTAATGGAAATCACCGAGATGATGCGGAAGGAACATTATTAAACTAAGTTTAGACATTTCGAGATGACGTAAATGGCCGTGATGTAAATCCTCTGTCTTGGTTTGTGTTGTATTTATAGACTTATGTAAATTAATTGTTTATGATCTCATTAGACGGAGTGATCAGGTCACAAAGAAAGTGAAAGTTTATTTATATGACTTTAGAGGAAAATTTACCCCGTTTTTACTTTTTTGGTCTGATTTTGTCTCATGATCTAAATAGGCTCAAATTTCATTTACTGACTTTTATTTTTGTTTTTATCTTTTATTTTGAAAGCGCCTCAGGCAGATTGCAGTAGGGCGCTCCTGGAGTGCATTATCCCAAGAAATTACAGGCATTTAAACCGTCTGCAATTCAGCCCAACTAATTGCATGTCAAGTTTTTAGGAACCTGTTGGAGTTGATTAACATTTTTAATAGGTGTGTGGGTGCTGCGGTGAGGCTTACATTTAATAAACCCACTCACCGTGAGTAAACCACAGCCAGCACTAAACGCTAGTTTGAAGCACATGTTCAACCTTTCCTTTTTTCTATTGTTGCAGTATTACTAGTCTCATTTGTTAGTAACAGAGTGATTTGTTATTGGTGACAGACAACATTAGAATAGTCTCTTTTTCTTTTTTTTTACATCAGTGCACCGGTGTCACGGAAACTAACATATTGGGACTTACTGTCTTCTTTTAATTACTCTTTTAATTAACTTGTGCCTAACCTTCGTTTTGTCTGCGGATGCCCAAGCATGCCATTTAGCACAAGGTAATGAGATTAACCTCTCATTGACCAAGCAAATGTAGATTAAACGTTATGGCTAAATGAAATGAGCTGGGCTTTATTTACTCATGTGTGCAGGCAGGCGGCAGGCAGGCGAGCCACAACTCTCTCAGCGGTAACATAGCTGAAATGTCAGGGGGATAGAGGGGAGTGTGTTTGGCATTGAGTCGTGAGTGTGGCCGACCAGCTGCATGGAAAGGAAAGAGAATGCAGTATCCCACTGAACCTCCACCTCTACTTCACTATCTTAGGAGAGACGACTGCGGACGGCCGACAAAAACAGATCGCTGATCAGTCGGTTTTTTACGTGGAACTTACATATGAGTGCACCTACAGAACCCAGGCTTCTTCGCTGTCACATTCTGCCGCTGTCTCGCTCTCCACATTTACCCAGAAAGAATGCAAATGACACCTTCTTTCTCCAGCCACACACATGTGTGCAAAAACATGACCTCCACGACTGTCAAGGCGCGCTCACTGGGTGTGCAGGCTAACTGGTAAAGGCAGTAGGAAACAACATGTGGCATGTTTGGCTGTTTTTCCTCTTTCCAAGTGAATTCTCGTCCAGAGAATGCAACATTGCACAACACTGACTCTAATGTCTGTGGACACAAACATGAACATTATGCCTCAGAGATCTTGGAAATGCAGTCATATCTTGTAAGTATTCAGGAGTTTTTGTTAACAGGCACACTGCACTCTTTAAGGTTTATTGTTTCTTTATGCTTCAAATGATACTTCAAAGGAACACAGAGTTAGATTCTCAGAGGATAATCTTTTAATCTAGGACCTAAAAAGGCCCTACTATTAGTACATTAGTGATGTTGTTGTTTTTAAAATTCTAATAAGAATTCATATTTCACAGGCTATAAGCATGATGGCTTTATTTGTTTTTCCCGTATCAGATTCTTCATCTACAGCAACTTTTGTATGTTAATGACCGTTGCTCTACAATTCAGGCTCTCATTTCCTTCACATCTGTTAACATTTGTTAATACACATAGGTGGTCTACTTTGAATATCAAATTTAAAAGCCAACAATACATGCATACCTCTAAGACATGTCAAACATTTCTTTAGAGAAAGACTCTGGAATTTGGGGGATTTTTTTTTTTTTTTTTTTTTTTAGAAATTTAGGAGCTGTCTGTGCTTTTTCGACCCTCCACTGAGAGATTATGTGCAAATGTCCAAGACCTTAGGTGTGACCTTTGCCCAGTTTCCTTCTAGCCCAGAGTTTCTGCAACCAAATGTCCTTCTCCCAGCAAGAGAAAAGCTGCACTGGCCCAGCTAGAGCTGCACCTCGTTTTAATCAGGTTTTGGGGAGTGAAATATGACTCTGTTGAGCAGGCTGTACCCAAGCTCAATTCATCTGGTTTCAATCTTCTCTCCGCCCTCGTATGTGGCCGCGTGGGCATTCCTTTTCGAGACATGGTGGGGAGTAGTGCTGAGCAGCACAAAGGGCAAGCATATTTATTTGGAGGAGAGTGCATGTGTGTGTGTGTGTGTGTGTGTGTGTGTGTGTGTGTGCGTTTCTATATCACAGAACCAGACTGAGACTTACACAAACTTTCTTTACTCGAAAATGCCACTGAGGGCTAATGGTCTTGCACACAGATGCATTCCACACACCTTTAAATATAATCAAATAACAGAGTGGATATTTGTGCCATGAGTTAGTTCAGCTGCACACACATACAGTGTAAGTGTGTTTTGTGCATGTCTGTGTAGCAGGTGAATAAGTTTAGCGTCCTGCATGAATGAGCTTAGCTAATCATAAGGACAGATGGTAGGTTGGTCCATTAGTTCTTCTAAATGAGCCTAAGTGAGGCCTTTCCTGGAAACCTCACAGCCCCTGTTGACCTCCCTGGCCATCATACAGCCACCACTCTGCCTCTGTCAGCTACCCCACCAGTCAACACCTTTCAGCATACAGCTGCCAAAACAGACGTGGCATCTGCTTACCTCTGGGGAAATTGCAGCCATTGACGTGTCCTTCCAAGTCAGTGGCTTGAACGGATAACTTGCCTCTTTGTCCTCTACAGGAGCAGCTACGGCACGAGTGGCAGTAACAGTATCATCCCGTCATTTGTGTATGAACTGTCCCCCGCTTTATTATTTTCCATGTAACCAATCAAGTAAAAATGATGTGTCAGATGCATACCATAAGACCGGCGACAGCCCTAATATGTCAGTGACGCAGCCAGTGCTGGGCGGATGGAGAGGGGGAGTTAGCGCCCCGTCTGTTTTCAATTAGCCGATGAAATGTACAACAGGGGAGCTGCTCTGCTGTGCTCAGTTCCTATTCTCTTGTGGATCCAGCGAAGTAAATTAGCTGAGAGAAGCTTTGCCGTCGAACCCCAGGTGAACTTGGACTTTAGACATTGACAAATAATCGCAATGACCTAAATAATGGAAGCAAATCTGCATGTGCAGGAAGGCACGGAAGCAGAAGTGGAGAAGAAAAGGGAAAGCTTCCAGAATCCCCACACACTGCCGATCATGAGCTCCCCAAATGCAGTGATTATATGTCCAGATTAGAATTATCTTATATTGCCTCTAAAGCTAAAATTAAGTGCTGCTACAAATATAGCACTAGCTGCAGACTTGTTTTCTTCTTATTCCCCTTGTTCGTCACGTGCCTGCAAACCTAACCATATAGCCCGCTGTGGCTTTTATTGTCTTCCCATAGGTTGTTAAACGTGTCTTTGAAACACAGCTGGGGCATTGAATTGCATTTAATAAAAGCCAGGGGTGTTGTACTTTATAGTGCACGAGGCAGATAGTATTTGAAGTTTTCATCGGTCGCACACTATAGTGAAGCATCCATCATTTGGGCGACCACGATGCACCCCGCTTCTTGTGGCCATGCACCTAGTCAGCTCTATTTTCAACCTAATGGACATAAAAAAAAAATTGCAGATTGCAGCAAAATGGACTTGGCAGCACAAAAGCTTATTAAGTATTGATCCACTGAGGTCAGTCCCCATGTCCAGCCACTCCAACAATGTGAGAGAAGTTCATTCACATGCTTGCCAGCCACAAATTGAGATTAGACCACATAAATAACTGGGGAAATTGAGGAACATTTTGTGAACAGACAACAGCTCCTGCAGTCACCTGATGTGCCAGCAAAAGCTGTAGGAGCTGTTTATATGTGCGCTGTGGGCTTTATGGCTGTAGCATAACTAGTCCATCTGTCCTAACTCCAGCAGTGCTTAGCTGATGATATCATACCATTTGAAAGCTCAACAGGAAAGCTTTAAGTTGATCAGCAGCAGGAGAACCTGTCTTCTACAGTCTTTTAATGAATACAGCTCATCTTGTTTCTGACTGCACCATCTGTCAGGCATACGGGGTCGAGCAGAGCTTGAAGTCAGCAAAGAACAGCCTTCGACTGAGCTTTCTGTTCTGCAGTGATTGTAAATACGCGAGGGATCTCTGTGATGTATATTTTTTACTCTTATTCTCAAACTCCTACCAACAAAACTCCTTAATGCTGCTGAGATCAAGGGATGGTTCAGTGCTGGGATCAAAGTTTGTTGAATAGAGAGAAATAAGAAAAATGGTGTGTGCAAGAATGGAAAGAGAGTTTTGTTTGTGTGGGGGAAAAGCAAATCTGATTTCTGCCATAGCAAATATAATTTCTCTAACTGGATTTGCAGTTGTTTTCGTTTGATATCCCAAATTGCTGACTTACCACTTTGAAAACGAGCAATTGTTTTCTGTTCAGTCGGAGACACATACGAGAGAGAGTGAGTTCCAGTAAAAATATCCTCTGCAACAGCAGAGAGTTTGATTTCAGAGTGCTTTTTGTTGACTTCATATGTAAAAGGACTGACTCTCTTCCTCTCCTCCATTAAAATGTGTTTCCTCAGTGTAGGGGGGAGGGGGGGGGAGGGGTGGGCAGCAGGTTTATTCAAGGCTGTGTGCATGTGCTGCAGGGAAGATGTGCCCTTTACCCACATTCACACGTACCCACACACAGCTTCAGTCACCTTGGTGATATGTTTCTGTAAGACGTTAGCTTCCTCTCTCTTCTCTGCTGCAATGCTTTCCTCAGATATGGAGACTCATGCAGAATAAAGTGTCTATCCACACATGCTGGTTTGTTTAGTCACTGCCAGATGTTGGGAGGGTCTGATGTTGCACAGAGAGGTCACTGTCCAAGCCCCATTTAGCTGAAGCGTGTTATCTGGCACAAAACAGACCATTTGACATTTGGACCTTGTTCAGTGTAAAGACTTTGATGGGGGGGGGGGGGGGGGTGGTTAATGT
>VUQR01006167.1:17060-43211 GCA_015108515.1 Hemichromis elongatus
TCAAAAGTTCTAAAGAATCTCTGTCTTCCAAATAATGTTTAACATGAAAAGGTAAATTGTATTTATTTAACTCTTCTGCTTTCTATACAGTTCGACCTGTTCTCTGCACCCACCCCTCCCTCTCCCACTGTTGATAATCTGATGGGACTGGGGAGCTTTGCTCCGTATTCACCCATCGTTTGCATCTTCCCGTTTGTACAGAGCACCCTCTGCAGTCGCTAACATGTGCTAGTATGCTCACAGCTCATTGTTTTATTACCAGCATAATATGCAATGGCCCCGTTTCCATTAGCAGCCGAGACTTTTTCACATTTCCCTTTCGGAGGTTTGGAAGCGGTGAACAAGCCGAGTGTGACTCCACATGTTTGCTGGTGTACATGGGGCCAATTAAGAACTCTGGATAAGATTTAAAAAAAAAAAAAAACCCCATCTTGCTGATACAGTGATCCTCTTGTTAAGTGACTGGTGAGATGCCGTTTGTTTTTTAAGCCTTTCTTTGCGTTTCGTAGTCGCATTGGAGAAGTGAATATCCGAGGGAATCGGTCTGACTCTATAGAAAGCATTTCTTTTCCTTTAAGAGATCTTTTAAAAAAGAAAACAAGAATATGAACTGATGAAAAGTAACCTACAGAATATATATATGTATATGTGATATGCATATACACACATTCATATAAAACATATATGAATTTCAAATGTTTTAAGAGATAAATTGTTAGAATTATAATAAAGATACAGAAACAAAGTTCTAATTAATGGTTTGTGATTTCTTAAATGATTTCTTTCATCTTTTCATCTCACCACCTCAATTTTTTATCATCATCTGAACAAATTGTTGAAGACTTAGTACAATATCAGGCTGTTGCCAAATTAGTACAATTTAAAACAAAATAAACATGGCATAAAAATATTTTAGGCACATTAAGCTACTGAAAGTGTTATTTTATAATCCCACAGTGTACACAAAATACTGAAATACAAGTGAATAACAGCAAGAGTTTGGTATTAAAAGGGCCTTAAAACCGTTTGGTTTAAAAAAACAACAAAAAAAAAACGATTCAAGTTGCTCAATCTCCAAATTAATGCCTCCGATTTCATTTTTCAAATCAATATTATAGTGGTAAAAATTTGTTTAAGTTTTCCACTTCTAATCTGCAAATATAGCCATAAACAAACTAATGACATTATACCCTTGATGAGGTAACAGGTGAAAGTTTCCGTGGCCTGTGTCCTGACAGTAGCTACTGAAGTCCAAAGGAGCGGTGGTGTTGTGCCATTTTCTGCTGACAAATGTTTTTTTCCTCTGTCTCTGGGAAACAGTGCTGACCTTACTAGATCAATACAAATATAAAAGATAAGAGTAACACTACAACACGATTTAACACATTGGCCTAATAAACGCTTCAGTTCTGGGAGAATTCCTCAGCTGTGTCAGGAAAGTTAAAAAACATAAGCGATGCCAAATCAGACATGTAGCACTGTAGTGAATGACAAAAGTAGCTTTAATAAAATCCTAGCTGCGACCAGTGGTACGCCTCAGCCTGCTAGCAGAGCCACCCATCTGTCTCATGGGCTTCAGGAAGCGTCTCACAGTGCGTGTGCATGTCAGGGTAATTTCAATTGCTCAAGTCTTAAACTAGCGTCCACTCGGAAGACTCCGTTTTATAAATCCTGGAAACATGCCTGCTGTTATTCACACATGAGCATGATGGCGCATAAGCCGAGTAATCACAAGGGTGTTATAGCTGAGATGGCTCACTCAAAGGCAAACAATAAAACCTCTGTTGTTCAACACTTTCGCTATCCAACAAATAGTCCTCACATCTTCGACTGATATTTGTAGAAGAGAGAACACAAAAACATGAGATGTATGATTTTATTTGAGGAATCGCAGTAAATACAAGATGATATTACAATTAAAACATCACAAGAAAATAACCACAGAATTGTTATGAAGTTCTCTTCTGCAGCATCAGTACCTGGAAAAAGTAACAAAACAGCAGTCAGGCCAACATTTCAGTCAGTGAAGACCTACAATTGTAATGTTTTTGGCGCTCATCTCCTCAGACTCTGCCTTGTCAAGGGCAGAGCTGCACTTCTGTCACCACTAACTTCTGAGCCCAGTGCAAAGCATCACCAGAAACGAGCATTTAGATATGAAAGAGCAGCGTTATACGAAACAAACCTGATTAATGTCCACCCCTGGAGCACTTCCACCTTCCCATAACTGAAAGGGAAAAAAATAAAAAGTTAATTTTTTTTTGTCACAATCATTAATTTTACAGCAGTGACTTAATTTTCTCCTCAGAAACTCTGGCTTGTCAGGGCCAAAGACGCACGACTGTCTCCATCCAGACTCAGAGCCCAGTGCAAGTCATCAGGGGAGAAAGACGGCTACAAATCACAGACCAGGCACCAAGGACACGAGGAGGATCCAACTGAGAAACCAAGGGGTGCTGCATTTTAATTGGTTAATGACTGATCAGTCACAGTTGAAAAGATCCCATTTTATCCATTTTTTTCCCTCTGCATACAAATAATTGATGTGAACCCTAACAAGGTTTAGCTTTCCTCCAAAGGATTGTAATTAAATATATAGATTTTTAAGTGGGCTTTCATTTATTGTGGCACAGGTCACTAACATTGATATACATGACTTGCATACCTTCACCACTGGCATGCATTAAGAGAAAAGACTGATATCTTGTCACGCTGTCACAGGTTACATTGAAAGTAGCACCTTTTTTTATTTATTTTAGTAATAAACATTGTTACATCTGACATAAAATACAGCTGTAGTTTTTTTTTTTTTGGTTTGTCGAGTGTCCTCTTTTCACGGAGGTTTTCCATACTTGTCCAACAAGGAGTTGGCCCTGGAGCAGACCCAGTAGCAACTAGAGATTACATCTCTTAGCTGGCATGGGAACACCTCAGTTTTAAGCCCCAAAAGATCTGAAGGAGCTGGGTAGAAATTTACCTTTCTGTTTAGACTGCTGCCCATATGATCCAGGTAAGTGTTAGAAAATGAATACATGGATGAATGCTCACCCCACCGTCATCGAGCTCAGGAAGTCTTTAATTTTCTCAAGTGGACACAGACTGAAACTGCATCCATCTCTTAAATTTGCAAGGACTCATAAGATTATACATCCACTCTCTAACTAAAGAATGAAATCTTTACCTTTAGGGCTCCACTGGAGGAGAGCAGTTTCACTCATTCAAAGTCCTGAAAACATTAAAAAAAAAAAAAAAAGTCAGTACAGTGTAAAGAAGCTCAGCACTTATAACACAAGGTTTGTTTTCTCCTCAGAAACTCTGGCTTGTCAGGGCCAAAGATGCACAGCTGTCTCCATCCAGACTCAGAGCCCAGTGCAAGTCATCAGGGGAGAGAGGGGCAGCACATCCACATACCGCTTGAGATAAAAGCGATCATGCAGTAGTATTACGTTACTAAACACTACAAAAAGAGAATAATTCAAGTCTGACTGTCTGATTATACTCAAGTCACTCCTCACACTGCATCACACTGTTAGCTACCATGCTAAAGGCTGACCACGTGGAGACAGGCCCACGAAGTTACCGATGGTCGCGTTATTTGCAAAGCTAGAAGGCAGGTGACCCAACAACATCGCAACTATCCTAATTTACTTCAGACATTTTCACAGGTGCCTTTGTCCCAAACACTCAGAAGAATCCTAAAAAAGTTTAATGTCTGAGCAAAAGGTCGCAACTGTTTCCACCTAAACATGTGCCGTCAGTCGGACCGCTTCACCCCAAACTGCCACAGATACCAAAGCAAAACAAACCAAAACCCGAGCAACATGGATAATATGACCTTACCATTTCCATTAAAAAAACACAGCCTGCCTCTGGTTCTGCCTCTGCCTCTGCCTCTGTCTCTAGTCTCTAGTCTCTGCCCTCTGCTACCGCGGTACGCTTCGTCTTCTTCTTCTTTGGCTTCAATGGCGGGCTGTGAAGCTATTTAAAGGCGTATGCCGCCACCTACTGTCCCAGAGTATAATCGCACGATGACTTCAGAAACCGTTTCGATTCTAGATGTTGAACTTACAATGTGTTAAAAAGGCCAATGAATTTATTAACATAAACAATGTGTAAAACCGAATTCTTACTTAAAATGTTTACTTGTCTTTATTCTATTTATCTAGACTAATCTATAATATATGTATGCGAATGAGAGGCAAACAGTTGTAATGAGTGAATCTGCGAGGAGTTGAGTTAGTGAAAAATGTCATTGTGTGTTTGCCTGTATTTCTATTCCCTGGTGGTCAAACTGCATAATACAACTAATTTATTACCATTAAAGTTAAGGCTAGAAGAATGCAGGTACAGTTACGCGTAGTAACCAGTAGAGGGCAGTTTTACCCATAGGTCTCAAAATGTGGTACGTGGTTGGCTGTTGTTTTCTGCAGTCATCAGTCGTCATTTACAACAGAACAAAGTCTGTGATTTGTGGTGAAAAAGGTCTTGGGTTCAAATGCACCTTTCTGTGTAAGTGCTACACGTTCTTACAATGTTCAGATATTAATAAGTATTCTGAGCTTTTTTTCTGCTCAAAGTAAATACTTTTTGTAATCTAAGTAAGAGACAGCAGCTCATTGGTATTTCGGTCTGAAAATGATGCAAACATACTTGAAATTCAAAAGTATGATTTTATGGTATTATTAAAGCCAATAAATTTTGTTTTGTAAGAAGAAGAGACAAGGATTAAACAAGGGAAACAGCGCATGATAAACACAAAACGTTAACACACGCGGTCATTTTAGTTACTAAAACATCTTGGCTTTTTGAGGGTTAATCATGTGCAGTGTACCAGTGCACGGTGAATACATTTCTAATACTGTTTGAGTAGGACCTGACATCAGGTGTTGACATTTTCTGTCTATCATCATTATAATGACAGGATCTCACAGTGTTGTCGTGATATCTGTCTCCTATGCTTCCACATTTGATTATAGTACTCCCAGCATAGGATTACTGTCTCCTAACAGCAGGGTGCAGCTGTGTGTAAGCACTGCAATGTACAGCTGTCTAGTTATTTACATGGCATGTTCCAGCAAGGAGCAGTTTCACGAGTTCAGCAATGCACGAGGCTTTATGTCACCGAAAGCAGCATACGTGAGCGCGGACAAGTCTTCTTTAGAGGGCTTTGCACTCAAACAGCTCTGCCTTTAACACACAAACATGCACATATGCACACTCACACACCGGATGTATCCTCCAGCTGTGGAAGCAGGCCTACCAAACGATCCCAAGGGAAAAGAGTGGGGAGCAAAAAAGGGGGTTAAAGGCAAGCGCAGAGAGATGGCGTTTCCTCATCTGGCCATGCTGCTTTGTACTTCTTTTTAAAACTAAAACTAAAAGGTGGTTACTAGGGTTATTAGCTCCCAAACACACATGCCAAACATAAACTTTGGTTGGGTGACTCAGCTTTTGTCTGACTCACTTAGAGATGCACACACACAGACACAAAGAAACCCCCCCCAAACCAACGTTCTGCCACACTTCATTAACAGTAGTGTGATGGAGGTGAAATGACCAAATGAAAGGGAAAAAAAACAAAGGAGATATGTGACAGAGAACAAGAGGAATACGCTTCCTGCAACTGTTTTACTCAGAGAGGAGGAGAGAGAGAGTGAGAGACATTGAGGGAGGGAGGGAGGCAAGAGAAGGAGGGAGGGAGGGAGAAAAAATAAAAAAGCCAACTCATCTGACACAAACAGTGGGCCAAAGAAAGGGGAAGAGCAGGAGCAACACTGTCCAACAGAGGTGGAAAAATTAAAGTTGGAGAGAGTGAGGAAGAGTGTAAAGAAGACAAGACAGAGAGGGAAAGAGCCTGAGAGACTCCACACAGACTGGAGACGGGAAGAAAAAAAACGTTTTAACTAGGCAAACAAAAGAAGAGAGCAGGGGGTGAATGAGAGAGGGGCCCCAGCCTTCAGAGGTAAGAAAACTATTAGCCTGCCATGGCTGAATGGATGCGTTTCAGTGAGATCAGATGGAGTGACGGCGCTCCTATTTCTGCTCTATGTTCAGTTGTTGCTATATATTTCCTCTATGCAACGTGTGTGTGTGTGTTATGTGTGACAGATGAAATGGGGACAGAGGGAGGAGTGAGCGTGTGCGCTAAAGTGCGTTCATCATACAGGGGTGAAAGAGTTTGGTTGGATCAAAGTTCCAGATGGACTTGAACGGGCTCTGGGTTCAGTTGGTTCAGCTTTCAAGTGTAAAAGTCGGAGTTTTCGACCCATGAAGCCTGAGAAGCGAGAGACTGATTATCAGTAGTGCACCTTTTAGATTTGGGGGGGATCTAATTTTATATTTGACATGCAAATATATTATACAAAGTCTGGGGGATTCATGGTGGATATAGATCTGTGCTCGTAGGCGGTAAGTAGTAGTATATATTTTGTGTGAAACGGCAACCACGGGATGCATAGTTTTGTGGCTTATTTAAAGTCAAGAAGTAAGGAGTAATGGGGTATGGCTCACTAATACCACAGACGTCACAGGGAGCTAACTGGAAATGACACTCGGGCTCGATTTATTTCATCTTTGGATAAATATTTCTGAAGATTTCGGGCTCAGGTTTTCAAATCTTTAGGCCAGTCCCACATTTTTAGAGCATCTCAAAATCGATTTAAGGAGTTATGAAATCATTGTTGAAAGGTTTATGTCACTAACAAAACAACCTCAGTAGATACAGAGTTGCACGGCATACTTTTCTTTCTTTTTTTAAACACATTAACTGAAGCATAAGGCTGATAAACCACCTAGGAGAGGCATACGAGTCAATCACAGCTAACCCAGAATGGAGGCTTAAGGTTTTTACTTTCCTGCCAGCTTATATTGGATTTTTACATTAATCTGCGATGACACCGACACAAGTAGTTTGGTTGCAGCTCTAAAACGTAGTAAAAGTAAACAGTTTGTAGTAAATCTTTAATTAATATCATGATGGGAGCTCCGCCACATTTTATCTGGAAACTTGGTCTTACCCGGAGGAAAGCTAGCTAGCAAGCGGGAAAGGAAGTCAGGGTCAAAAGGGTTAAACGAGAGTTTATTCTTCGTTTTCATGACCTCCTGCAGATATGTGGGTTGTGTAATTTACAAGTCCTCGGTGGTGGTGATGAAGCAAACTGAGGCAGATTCAAGCCAGGAAGAGGCAGGACATTATTCTCTTAGTGGAGCATGTGATGCCCCGTGAACAGCAGGATGTTGAGGGAAGATCATTGAATCTAATTGTGAGCATAACGGAGCCATGAGCGGAGATGTCTGCAGGCAGGAAAAAAAGGCCAGTCACGAAGGCTCTGTCAGGGCGGAGTTCAGCTTTTGGGTGCATCGAGGATTTGAAGCAAAACTGCTGCGTGCTTAAATATTTAACTGGAAAACTTTGTCTCTCTCTCTGTTTTTTGAGGTAGAACCACATGGGCATAAAGTAACACTCGGCTAAGAGCAAGAGTACGTTCAAAGAAAGTGATCTGTTTACGGGTCAATATTAAATGAGCAAAGAGCGACCAGTGTGGGAAGAAAATGAGTGCATGATAGGATGTGCCGACCCCTTAGCCCCTGTTTATTTTCGGATAGCTCATGTTTCAGAAGCTGGGAATGCTGGGAGAGGACAGTCCATGTCTGCTGTTGTTGTCAGAGCGTCTACAGTATCCCTGCTGGGTCCTATTTACTCTACACGTCAACTTCCAAAGTTTTAATGGGCGTACAAAGCCTCCATATTTGATTCAGTCACTGTGTTACACCTGCTGTATAGTCTCACATTGGTCCTGACATGTGTTGCACTAGTAATTTATCTGAAGAGATATTAAATGCCGTCATGTCATGGAGCCTAAAATAGCAGGAGAGAATTGATTTCTTACCAGGAGCTCTTGTGCCCAGTGGTGAATCATGTTGGTGCCAAGGGATTTATGGGAAGCGGTAATTTGATCAAATACATTATATATAAAAGGTCTGATTTAATTTAAAGTGATCTCCACCCACGGAGCTATCAGTAAGAGCACTGAAAACACAACAAGGAAGAAAGGATAGCTAAATGTAGTTGATGGCAGGGGCGCCGTAAAGGGGTGGAAGGTTAGGACGATTTTAAGGGCCCAGGCTGAGAAAAGGCCCAGAAGACCAGATCCCTTTTTTTTTTTTCCTTATTTCTTTTCTCTTTTTAATATATACATTAAATGTGCTAGGGCCCCTCCTACACATTGTGTATTTTGTCTATTTTGACCATATATTTAATAATATGTAACAAATAATGTATTATAATACTGTACTGTTTATGACACACCCCTCCCTTTCACAATGGTTCGTTCCACCTGTCTGTCCAAGCTACGGTCGCTAGCATAGCATCTCTTGCTATGATGCAGCTCAGACAGTGACAAACGCAGGCATGTCGCATCATACTGTGCATGTTTATTGGGTTAAATTTGATCTGTGAAAAATGTAGGGGGCCCAGAAATTTTGGTTTCCATAGGGCCCAGAATTTCTGGGGGCACCCCTGGTAGACGGAGCGAACAGTCCATCAAAAGTAAGGAAGGAAATTGTTAAATAGTAAAAGATAAACACTTGAAAATAGTGAATATGTAAAAATAACTACATGTCAAATAACAGAGTGTACTGGTAATTAGCATACATTAAATTTCTAAAACAAGTAATATCCCTCTTTTATCCAGTCTTCCATCATGTAACCTATCGTAACATGAGAGGTGATGTTAGGTCAGTGGGGCATGATTGATAAAACAAGCACTCGAGTAATACATTTTATTAGGTATCTACATTTTGTACCTGAAAATAATTCTGGCTAAACTAAATTTTAAACATTTGACGAAAACAGTGCAGCTGAAACAACCTAAAGCCAGTACATGAAAGGTTATAATGGCAGCTACATAAAGATCTTAGCACAAGGCAGCATGATAGAAAGCACAGTCCAAACTAATCAGATATTATTTACTTTCTCAGAAAACAGGATGTCGACCTTGCCATCAGAAAACAGCCTTGAAGATGCCTACAATCGCAGCTTCTGGATGGTATGTGTACTCTTTGTGTGTGTGTGTTTGCATTTTTATACCTTATGATGGGACAGGGAGATATACCACCCGAGATAGCAGCCCCGACCTCGATATCTCAAGTCTGAGCGAACATGCAGCCAAAACAGTCCAGAGTTTTATCGTTCAGGCAACGCGTGTCTTTAAACAAGCCTGTGTTTTCATTTTTGGGTATGAATAGTTACTCTCCAAAAGCCTCCCAAGGCTTTTGGCTCATTGACTGATTGTATGTGTTTGCTTGGAGTCTGGTGCCCAAATAAAAAAATGTTTTTTTCCTATAAAAATTTCACCTAATGCTTGCACTGAAATTTATTTCCTTTGGCTTATTTTGCTCTTTTTTTCCCCATGAGAATTAACAGAGTAGTTTGATATATATGCTTAATATCTTGAGCCATTTCACTTCCTGTTGATTCCATCGTGAAAAAAAATGGATAAAATTCAGTCTCAGGAGCTGCAGTGACAGCCCATGTATAGCAAATGAAAATACAGCTGAAATAATTATATGGCCTCCTTCTAGAGAAAAGAAAGAAACCTGAAACGCTTGCGTTCTGCTAATACATCTTAAGTGTGTTTTTTTTTTTAAGTAATTACATCAGGACCACAACGATGGACGTGTGCGTCTCCTGGATTATCCTCCTTTCTAAAACAAAACGGATTTAATGTTTAAGTCAGCTGAAATCGTTGACTGAGCCCATAAACGTATCAGCAAAGTGTTTACAGAGATCACCTCCGACGGCTGTCTTGCCATTGAATTATATGGGACAAGAGGTCTTTTTGTATATACAAGTATCGCCCCCTGGTGGACATGAAAAAAGCAGTCAAGTTTAACGCACCTTCGAGCTGGCTTCACTTTTCAGAACCTGAAGCCTTCTCCTTTTTTTTTGTTTTTTTTTTGTTTTTTACTGTCTTTGGACGTGACACATGTTCTTAAAGCACACATTTCCAAATGACAACTAAAACAGATGTTAGAAGAGCAGTCGAGCCATAACAGAAACTTCCACATGTGTACACAAAGCAGCAGGTTGTGGTGATTGAAGGTGGCTGCTCTCAAAGGGGCTGCTACTGCTGCTTCATGAGTGCTGTTAAGTATCCCATGGTGCCTCAGTGTTCCCAGTGCTGACAGAGAGGCCTTACTTATGGTTCTGGTTTGGCTGGTCTGGTTGATCAGGTGTCCCTGTGCCTTAAGCCTGGGTTTGGGTCCACTCTCTCCTCCTCTTTCCTTTCTACGCTTCTCTGCAAAACTGTCAAAATTAAATCTTAAGAGAGAAAGTTATTAAGTAAAAAATAAATCTAAAAATGTAACTATGTTTACCGTTTCAAAACTTCTTCTCCAAAAACAACATATGCAAAAACTGCATGTTGATGTTTTGGGCTACAGCTCCATTGGGATCCATTCAGTGCGGACTATCACATGAAGAAGTCTAAAAATCGGAGTTCTTGGTTCTATTACATCGTTACACTTATTCCACCAGCATGTCCAGATCTCGCTAATTAACATGTTTATTTAATCCATAAGAAAACAGCAGTACGCTTAGGACACGCCGATGGATTAATGATGGATGTGTCCCAGTCCCAGATCGTTTCTTTACCTGGTGCAGTGATAACGAGGCTGCAGGCTAAGTGCTGAGCTCAGCTAACAGGCTGCAGCTTCACACTAAACACAGATATCAGAGAGGTACAGAAGAACATCTGCAGAACAAACGGCAAAACGAGCATCAAATTTAGACCTTGTGCTGCCTTTTTTTTTTATACAATACAAAAGTGGTTTTCATTTTATTTCACAGCACCAACGTAGACAGAATGAGAAAAATAAACAGTCTGTAGAACAGACCTGTTTCCACAAACATAAAAGATAACTCCTAAGCATTATCTCTCTCAGCGAAGCCTAAATGTACACACAACATACTCGGCCATATACCCATCCCTGTGAACTACCATACACTCCGTTTACAAGTCACAGCCCAGGTTTGCCACCATATTTTAAGGCTATAAACACAGAGTGCCTGACTGTCTCATTTGAGTGTGCTGCCGCTTTAATATTGGCTTTGTTTGCCGTTGGCCTCAATTGGCTGCCCCACTTTCATCTCTCCCCTCCTGTAATTTGGAAGCCTCCTGTTGTGCTGGATGCGTTTCCAGGCCAGTTCCCGTCTGTGTCATCCTACCGCCGTGCTCAAAGGCTGCCTGTCATTATACTGCAAACTTCAGCTTTTTGGTTTTGTATTTGCAAAGTCACCTCAACTCTATACATAGTGATAAGAGCCCCATTTAAAAAAAATAATGCCAACCTTTACCACAGTTATTTAAAGGGATTACGTACACTATTATATGCTTTATTATATTAAATAAGGACATTCTGTGACATGTGCAGGTCTGCTACTAAAGTAAATAATGCCATCATCGCATATTTCCAACACATTTTTACTTGTTTTCAAGTAGAAAACTAAAGATTTAAGAGTTTAATTTGTAACAGACTTTCTTTTCCTTTTTGGAAACAAACATTTCTGACGGGCTTTCCGTAAATCTGTCATCCGCTCTTTGCTTGAGATGCGGTAAAGTCACTTTGGAGTATCGTCTGGAAATGTTTCTTTTAAGCCATTTTATCTTTTATTAACACTTTTACTGCCATTGCTATTACTACCTATTACTTATTATACATTTCCTACTTTAAAGCTTTATCACAGGTACGACGCGTCAGAGCCGCGTCTACTGTGGTGCTGCTACATGAATGCAGTTTCATACTGAAAACTCACCAGGATGATATCTTTAAACAGTCTGAATGCGGTCATTTATTTGTACGAAAGGTCAATTTTTTCGGGAGAAGTCTTTAGTCGTTTCCTTCGATACCGCTTTTGGACCGATTCTCTAGTAGTGGATTTGCATCTGCCTCGGTTATTGGCCAACTGGGTCTCTGCAGCGTTGCCGCTGGCCTCAAACTGGATTCCTCAGCTGTTTCTGCTTAATTCGTAGACGAGTGAGGAAAGTCAGTGCAAACCACAACAGAGGCAGAAAGAAAGAAAAGGGGAGGAAGGAAGAGGGCACTCCTGTGAAACACGCCGAGTGATCCTGATTAAAGCATTTATAACTACAGCGTTTCATTAAAGGCACACTGAAGGCTCTGATTGCTTTTTCTAAAGGGTGTTAATATGGACAACGAAAAACTTTTACGGTCACGGTGTTAGTCCTTCTGTGTGCAACACTCTTTGAAACACTCTAAACTGCACAAACTGAACAGAAACATTAAAATGCAGGATTATGAACAAATCATTTGCAATTAGAATGAAAAAGAGAGAATACGAGTTAAGAAAAGTGTCACATTATAATGAAGATGCCCCGCACCGGTTCATTACTTTAGTTACCTGAAGAACAAACAGCACATTTGTTTCATGTTTGCTGCTAGCACTACTTTTCAAAAATAACAAGTGAACTGTTTGACCTTTCTGTTGTCCCTGCATTTAATTAACTACTAATTAAGAGTCCCATTAGAGACTCTGGGCACTGGAGACAAAGGCTGTTGTTGTAATTCTGGAGGCTTATCATCTTTCACTGAATTTGCCAAAGAAAATAAGTAAAGAAGCGTATCCTGTATTACAGTATCCAAAAGTATATGACACATTGAAAGCATGCAGACAGTTTTAGTCTCTTGGAGCTATCCAAGTAAGCCACGTCTGTGAGCCAACGCGTACCAAACCCGTAACCGGAGCCCCAACACTGAGGTTATTGGTTACACGTGTGTTTGACAGGTAAAACGTTGGCTTTAGGGACGTCTTGTTCGCTCATGTCTCCTTTGTATTTTCTGTGGTATTTACATCAAGTATATTGCCTCAAGTAATTTAAAACAGCATGGGATACAATCACACTGAAGCAGCTGTCTAAATGTGTCGGTGACAAGCAGATAGAGTCTGACAGAAAGTGAAAAAGAGAGTAGGAGTCGGTGCTGAGGAGGAGCTGATGACAGCTGCCAGGAAAATTGCAGAGATTTCCAAATTCCACATCCACAAACGACACACTTGCTTCAGAGATGTTATTACATTCAGGGCCCTGCCTTCTGCTGCTCTCTTGTCCTCGCTCTGTCTGGCTTTTTATGGACGGGCTTCGACCGCGCCTCACGCTGTGGCCGGCTTTTGTGCTACCAGCGGAAACTTAGTGCCAGGGAAGTGTCACTGGAGGCACGTGGGAGGATTAGCCTTACATCGCCGCTGCAGCATCGCAGCTATGGAAGGACTATGAATGAAGGGTAGCAATGTTTTTGTCTTTCGTACTACAAAACGAAGGAATACTAAACATTCAAGAAATCACCCTGTGTGGACTTTCAGTTTTATAGGGGGTTGTTTCACTTTTCTTTCAGAAAGTTGTTTTTTTTTATATAGAAAATGGTAGAAGACAGAACATTTTTATGGATTTTTTTTATAGTAACAAACCTGAATTCACAGCAAAACAAACCACATTACTGAATCCTACATTTGGATTTCATGCATTAAACAGCAGCAAGAGTCTCCCGATTGCAGTTATTATCTATTCAGACAGTTTATAATACTTTATTTGTAGAAAGTAAAATAAAATTCAGTTTTGTTTTCATTTTGGTTTTTTATTAAGAAGCATGTGGAAATAATTATTTTAGCTCCTCGGCTCTATTCACTCTTATCCTTGCTAGCACCCCCTGCTGTTCCCCAGATTTAACTGCAGCCAACTTCTGCGCAACATGATTAACAGGAAGTGAAAAGGTTTCCCTACAGCAGGTCTGCATTGCTGCTGGTACTGTGCATTAGTCAGTGGAACAACTTAGTATGAGGCCAGTATGACAATAATTTAGAGGATCATTTAGAGAAACACACCCATGTAAAAGTCTAACTAAATGAAATCAATACTATATATATTTACTATACATATGTAGAGTGACTGTGTGCAGCTGGAGTCTGCTTAGCATTGCAGAAAGCTGAAGCAACCGACAGCAACCCTCCAGAAAGTTACAGTTTCTGGCTAACAAATATTCTGGCACAAAACCAATAAAACAAACCATTGTTTTAAACACAGGAAATGTAATTAGTTAGCATTTGATGAGCTTTAGATGTGTTGGAGGCTTTGTTTAAAGCCAAGCGTTAAACAAAGCCAAGCTTTGTTTGCAGTTCCTGACTGCAGTCATATATTTAGGAAACAGTTGAGAGAAAGCTCGACCTTCTCACCTCTCTCTCACTGAGTATTGCAGTATTGCAATCAGATATATTAGTAGTGTGCAGTAAGGTTTGGACACGCAGGATCGACGGTTCAGCAGTCACTGAGTGGAGCTTCCATTCAAGGGTTTAAGGGTTTGAACTCTTTAACTACATTTAGTACAGGAAGAGTTCCCCTAAAAATATGCGACAAATTTGTTTAAAATTTAGAAAAGGATATAAAAACACTTTACTTCAGGATAAAATGACTCGCTGTTCAACCCTTCTGTGTACGAGGGGCAGCCAATCAGAAGACAGCTAGGTTAAAGCGAAGGGGCAAGACACAGGATGAAATGAGGGGCAGCAAGATCTATTATAAGTTAAATTAGGATTATTTTAAACTGTGACACATACTAAGCTACTCTAGTAGAGCCCAAAACTAAAAATATGGAGTTGGAAATGACCATATTAGGCGTCGTTTGAGAAATCTAAACAACAAAACCACGTAACTATAAAAAAAAAACGAAGCTTCAGGCAGTGGATATTTGCCCTAATATTTCTATTTGTAATATTAGTCTACTTACAAATTAAAAACAGTAGTAGTAACGAGCACCAGTAGCAGTGTGCTTGTAATACGAGTCGGAGTAATCATTTTGTTTGTATTATTCAGTTTTGGGTTTCCATTTTTCCAAGAAATAACTGAACAAATGTTCCGTTTTGGATTCTCTGGCACCGAAATAATAAAACTAAACAATAAAGGAACTGAACGACTGAACACTGGAACATTTTTTTTCTTAACTTCTGACTTTTTCAAGCCAGAAAAATTGAAAAAAAAAGACTTTAGAGTTTAAAGCACCAAATCCATTTAACTTTCCATCCACTTCACGTGTTTATGATTGTGGAAAGCAATTCTTCCTCTCTTTGTATCCTGGCAGCCTGGGAACTATCAGCGCACCGTGAAGCGAACAGAAGACGCTTTCCAGGCCTGTAATGACATAGTGGCGTGTTTCCAAGAGAGAGCACGCGTGGAGAGGCAGTACGCCCAGCAGCTCAGTGAATGGAGCAACAAGTGGAAGCCGGTGGTGGACACTAGTAAGATCAATAACCGCAATGACGAACGTGGAAATGATCTTATTTCAAACTCCTGTCCCAATTATTACTGAAATACAGAAGTCATGTTAATGGTGTGTCATCTCCTCCTCCCTCCCTCAGGTCCTCTATATGGCTCTCTTATGAAGGCTTGGCAGTGTTTTCTGTCCTCTGCCGACAGGCTTGCCGCCCTACACGCCACCATCTGTCGCTCCCTGGTGTCGGAGGATGGGGACCGGGTCAGGACCTGGCAGAAGGACACCTTCCACAAGAAGTTATTTGGGGGTTTCAAGGAGTCCCACGACACTGAGACGGGGTTTGCACGTGCTCAGAAGCCGTGGGCCAAACGACTTAAAAAGGTCAGATTATTTTCCAGATTTGTTTATGGTAGTTACATGTTGTCATATTAATTAAAAGCTTTTCTCTGATCTCACTGACTGAGCTGCGTACAAAGATATAAAGCGCCACATTAAAGTTAGTTTAGTATGTTGTGAAATAATAAATTACATACTGAGGCACTAAAGTACTGTTTGTCTTGGCGCTTGTGTAACGAACACAGTGTGATGTGTGTCTTGGCAGCTGTTATTTGTCACACTGCTTTGATACAGATAATCTTTGAACAATATGTTCTTATTATTCTTTTTTCTGCACACATGCTTTTTGCCTCTATGTGCACTTTGTTTAGAAGCAGTTTCAAAATGTACGGTGTTATTTCACGTTTAATTAAGCTGTTCCCAAATTCAGTCTTAAAAGCTAAAGAATAAAAAGATATTTTCTTCTACTAATATGTCATTTAACAATAAACTAGCAGCCCGGAGGGAAAAAAGGCCGACTTCGCTGTGGTTTTGAAGACCGCTACCATCTTACTCACTGCATGACCTTGTGACTCAATCAACATTTTGACCAGACGATTTCTCGTTTATTGAAATCTTTAATGAAATAAGCTTCGCTGATGCTAAATGCCATTATTTTACTTCCTGATTTTGAGAGAAAAAAAAAGTGTAGTGTTGTTCTCATGCTCCAGCGCCGATACGTCTGTTCCTAAAGAAAAATGTACCTTTTTTAAAATTTATTTTAGTTTTTCTAGTGGTTTAAACTCCAAAGTCATCAGACCCGAGAGGCTAAACACATGTTTTCTAAGCAGCCTAACCATTAATAATATATAAAATGAGGATGTAGCCACCTTGACATTAAACATTGGTTTTGGACTCTGCATTTTTAAGCCATAATGTCAGCTGCCATGTTTTTGTTGCAGCCCGAGACCACTTTAGGGTTCTAGGTAATCAGCTAACGCTAGCATGTTTGGTTAGCAAGTTGCATTCATAAACTGATACACTACCCAGGAGCAACACACACTAATAGCTGAACATTTTAACATGCAAGTCTCTGGAGATTAACTCAGTCTTGTAAAGCCAGCCTCAAGTGGTCACCAGAGGAACTACAGTTTTTGCTACTTCCTGTTTAACTTCATTTTTCTTAGCTTCTCTGGAGGTTGCCCCTGGAGTCCGTGTAAAGTCTCTGTAACCACCAGAGGGTATCAATACCTCAATACCATGGCTTCACAACTCCACCCAGGATAACTCTGGTCTTCATAACACTTTAAAGTTTGCTTCTGGAAGCCTTTTCTCTGTGACATTCCCAAGCCTTATTTTCTCACCAAGTGACAGAAACCCAGTTCTCAAGAGTGTTTGTGTTCTGACGCAATGAGCCACTTGAATCTGTACTTTACAGTGAAATGAGAGCAGCAAGACACGTGCATCAAAAATATAATTTTGCTTCAAAAGGCAAGCCCTTAGGGGATCAATATTTCATATGTAATAGAAGTGACTGTGGCATCACAGATGGTTTCTCATTAAGTAAATGGCCTCAATTCAAATACTATATTTAGAAAACAGGGAGCTAATGCAAAATGAATTTATTCAGTAATGTGCTTTTCAGAGTCAGGTGCATCTTAGCTTAAGTGCCTTTGAAGTGCCTGTAAGTGAATTCCATGATTCCTGGTGTTACTGTGTATTTCTATCCCTATCTATTGTGCATAGACTCCATATAGTCACCTGTGCTTTGGTTTGCCCACAGCTGGATAAAGCAAGAAGAGCATACCATAAAGTGAGTCGTAAAGAGCAGGCAGCCAGAGAGCGAGAGGCACACGCTCAGGGAAACCCGGACGTCTCCATAGACAAACAGAAGAAGATCCAGGAGGAGAGAGAAGTGGCTCAACAGGAGGCCGAGAAGGTGCACAGCACATGTCAATGCTTTGTGATTTTTCAGCGGGGGGAGGTTCATTTGGTTTTCATGAACTGAGTTTCTGGCCATGGAGGAAAAATCATTGCTCATCATTAATTAATAATTCATTTAAAAAGGTGAAGCGTGGAGGATGAGTTTGGTAGTCGAACGTTGGAATCTGAGTAGATGTTACAACCCTGGTTTACCAGGAGGAAGGGGAGTGCCATTAATAAACCACAGGGAAAAATGTTTAGTGACTGTTAAGTAGTTTATTGTGTTCCTTTATGGTTTTAAACAAACAAATCAGAGCTGTAGGGCATGTGGATGTTACTCAAACCAATAAAATAGAACAAGTAAAACAAAAAGTTTTTTTAAACAAAAGTATATAATATCAGTATTCTAGTTACCAAAAGCAAAGACATGAATTACTTGCTTACTAACTTGTCCAAAGCAGAAGTAGCACCCTTACACTAGTATCTCTAATAAAAGGAATTTAACTGTAGTAAACAATAATACAAGTACTGTTACCTATCCTGATTTTACAAATGTCCCAAATGGAGAGCGAAACAAGCAGGTTCATGAATCAGAACCTAGCAGACGTCACGTAAGTACAAGGCAACAAGTAACCATTCCAAACGTGACAGCCCCTTTTAAAGCAGCTGCAATCGTTAGCCCAGCTGCGGTTGGAGCAAACAATTGAGGAAGGCAGGATGACGGACAGGTGCCAGCACCAATCAGCAGTCAGTCTCCAGAGTAGCACAGAAAACAGTCACATTATACAAAAAAGGGACCGAGTGGAGCGACCAAGGAGTGCAAGAGTGCGTCTTAATATCCTCTCACAAGTTTATGACGTGGTTTCTGCTTTCTACTGCGAATCATTTCTACATCACAGGAAGCCTTTAATGTCACCACTGGGCATGGGTGAAGCTATGAGTTATATCAAATTAAAATTCCTTACCAGTTATGATAGCTTCAGCTTATCAAAGGTTTTGTTTTAGATGACTATTTTCTCAGAGTTCTTTGTTTTGCGTGTTTTTGGTGGGACGAAAGGCATTCGACACACATTTAATACACTTTTTTTTTTTTTTGCTTTTTGATGGTTCGATTTCCACAGGTCAGGTTTTATTTGTCAATTCGTTGTGAAATATTTCCAGGTCCGTGCCCGCTACGAGAAGGTCCTGGAGGAGGTGAACAACTACGCTCCTCGCTACATGGAGGAGATGGAGTCCGTCTTTGACCAATCGCAGGAGGAGGAGCGCAAGAGGATTGTATTCCTCAAACAGGCTTTCCTCTCCATCCACAAACACCTGGACATTACCAACAATGAGAGGTGAAGCGCGCTGCTTTGTACGTGTGCGGAGATAAGAAAATGTGCTGCTGCTGCCTCTGATGATTAGAAAACATGTATTTGATTAAACAAGTAGCGCAGATTTGTGTTATGTGTGAACCCTGCAGCATGTGTCGGGCTGTCTTTAGAGTTAAGTATGTTGAAATCAATAATTTGACTTAATTTACCTCTAATTAAAATCTGTACCACTACAAAGTTGTTAGCACATCACCGACTCTCCTTTACTCTAATAAAGGAAATACTGGCAACTTAATTACTTTATAAAAATGAGCCAAAGCCACAGGGAGATGAGACAAATTATATACACTATTAATCTGCTTAATTTGGGGGAAACACTTAACTTAAAGTGTCCTGGATTGCAATGCAAGTGGATTAAGTTTTTTTTTTAAATTTTAATTATGAGGAAAATTGCCATTAAGTATCCAGAGCACACATAAATTTTGTAACATATATTTCAGATCATTGGGCTTCTTATACCATGGTGTTTATAAAGTACTATGAGGCATACTGTACTTAAAGGACACGGGGTATTTCCTGCAGTGTGAACCTCTCTGAAGCTGTGTGCTGAACGTGAGAAAAGAGCTGTGGAAAATATCCAAAATTCACATGAGACAGCATGACTGTGTTTGATACTAGATTACTAGAGGAGAGATGAGCTTTTTCCAGCAAAATTTTAGGAAAGACAAACGGCTAACGGATCAACATAGATTAAAATCAATCAAATTTTAGATTTTTGTGTTCATCTCTCGGCATGTAGTGTGCGGGCCGTGTACAATGAGCTCCACAACACACTGATGGCCATCGATGAGCAGGAGGACCTTCGCTGGTGGAAAAACACCCACGGCCCCGGCATGCCAACTGACTGGCCTCACTTCCAGGTATTCCCCTTTATTTTCCAGCATTTTTAAGTTAAACTCTGTGCCGTTTATTTACGTTGCTTTTATTCTATTGGGTTTTTTCAGGAATGGACACCTGAAAAGAAAAACAAAAAGGGGAAAAAAGAAGTGGAAAAATCAGGAACAATAGAGAAGAGGTGCGGATATTATTCTGAACGGGAGCTGTTAACGTTACCCAGCAAAAAAAAAAAAAAAAGTTTCAAGCAAACAAAAATGAATCTCTTTCTTCTCTCTTTTTCGTCTGACAGCGTGATGATTGGGGGAGTGAGAGTAAGAGCCCTGTATGATTACGTCGGCCAGGAGACAGATGAGCTGTCCTTCAAAGCAGGTAAATACCGTGCACTGCCAGATGAATGACGTCACTATGAACTCAGCCTCAGCTTTGGCTTTAAGACTGTCGTTGTGTTTTTGGAGCCATGAATGTGGACCATATTTGGAGGAGAGGGTGCAGGGATCACATAAACACTTTCCTGACGAGTTTATGGGCTCGGTCACACATTCTGGCTCACACTGAATGCAAAATTAACTCTATTTTGGCCAGAGCATATTTCAAAGTGGAGGATTAGCCGTCATATGAAACCGCACACTCATTGGCTTACAAGCTTTCAACTGCAATGGGTTAGCCAGTCAGACCTGACCATCTTTATTAGGTTTTTGCATTCTAGAAGGTGAGCAGCAGAAATGCTTATCTCAGTGACCTGAATCTGTCATTCAAAGAGGCCACACTGCTACATTAATGTCGAGTGAAGTCACTCATTTGTACCGCACATTTAAAAATAACCGTTAACAATCCAAGTATACAAAGGTGGATGAAATAAAGGAAGGCCAGTATTGCCGACGTGTTTTGGTCTCAGTGTTTTAAGTTGATTTGGAGTTTTTAGATTCTTGTTCTCACCGTTTTTGATTAATGTTGAGTTCCTATTTCACGTCTTTATTATCCTAATAGAGTGTGCCTTATTTTTCTTTTGGTTTTTCTTTGTTTCTAGTTCACAGTTATTCTAGTAATGAGTTCAATTGTTGTTTTGTTTCATGTCTTGGTTGCTATTCTTTGCAGTTATACTTTGCAGTTCCTTCTTGTGTTAGCGTCTGCGCCACAGCCTCCGTTATCATGTCTGGTCTGATTTTAGTGTGTCCTTTGGTTATTTCCTTTTTTCTTCTTTTTGTTGAAGGCTTTCATGCCTTGCGTTAGTTTTTCTTTAGTGATTCTTTTCATCAGTGTCTCAATCCCAAGCGTCTTCCTCGTTTTTTTGTTCTTAACCTTTCCCTCATTACTTGAAAGCTTTTGTACTTTTTGATTAGTTGCCCTACTTTACCCATCTTGCCTTCTCCGTCTTCCCCGTCTCCCCATTTTCAGCTTGAAAATAAAGCTAGAAATGTATTTATGTATTGATCGCAACTTTAACAAAGAATCTTTGAGTATTGACTTGCTTTTAAAGGCTGCATCAAGTGGCCGTTAGAGGAACTGCACTTTGGCGCCTCATTTGCTCAAAACACCCCCATACAGCTTTATTTCAAATCTACTGTGACTTGTGAGCTGTTATAGGCAATTTTTTGTGGCTGCTGGTCTGACAAAAAATATAAGGGTTAGATGTTTGAAAATTTGTTGTAATAGTTTTAAAAAAAAAACAATTACAGGAAATGAAATTTCTCTTCCTCCCTCCAGGTGAGGAGTTTCTAAAGATCGAGGATGAGGATGACCAAGGATGGTGTCGAGGGAAGAAGGATGATGGGTGGGAGGGGCTTTACCCAGCCAACTATGTGGAGGTGGTGTAGTTACCTGAATGTGAAAGATTTTGTTATATTACATACAACATGACAGCCTGAGTAAAAATATAAAAAACAAAAACAAAAACAAAAAACAGAAAATATCAGCGCTGTAAAAGTCCACATAAAGCAGCTGTTAGCCAAAGAAGAGTGTCAGCACAATGCGATGGAAATTTTGGCACACAGAGATTTTTAAAAGTGCCCAGGGTTGTAAACTCTTGAATGACTTTTGATATATGTTTTAATATACACACTATGCGTACACCACTTGTATTGAAGCCATATAAATAAACAATGCTTTAATGTAAAGAAAGAAATAAGATGCTGGAGTATAAAGGTACACAGTTATTTGGTGCTCAAGTCAGCAGTGTAGCCATAACATTTTAAAGGGGTGGCCAAGTGGAGACCGTTGCATCCATCGTCACATGGATTTCTGTCTGCTATATTCTTTAAGCTGTGTCTTAAGCCTCATGCTATTAAAATGCTCACAAAGCCTCAAAACATATAAAGAAAGCTTTTTCTAAAACTGTGATTATAATTCTCCTGAAGCAGCCGTACAGTTGGAGTCAGCCTAATAGATGCAGAAAGCTACGCCGGCTGCGTTTCTCTTCTGTTTTTGTGTTTTAAAGGAACAGAATGAAGTTATTAGAGATCCTGTGTAACCCTCAGTTAGCCCACAGTGAAGCTGTGTTTTCCACACCAGCATCAACTCACACCCCACAAAGTCCAATGCTGTCTTAGTTTGTACCGAGTTGGCTTAAATCAGCTTTCATCACTATTTTCCTATTAAGAATTTATTGCTTGACTATTTGTATGTGATAGAGATTGAAGCCAGTGGCAAACCCAGAAAAGACTCCAGAGAAGACACTCTGAATATTTTAGCTCACTAGTTTCACTGTTTCAGGCTTACAGCTTTACAGTTTTGGTTCACTCTTAGTCAAGCTGAGAAAATGCTCTTAAAATCCATTAAATGTGACCTTAGCAGCACGAGCTACAGCAGACAGACACATTTAGCAGCTAAATCACTGATTATTCCCAACAAGGCTAAAAACACAACTATATGCGTTTTTATATTGCTTCAAATTTGTTTATCAATTTGCAGCTTTTCATCATTTTAAAATTCTTATAACTTGTCCACTTCTGCCCATGGGGCCTCTGCATCAGTGAGGCAAATGCTTGAAAATCAGGGTTGCCATATACTCTTTGTGACAGCAACGCGATCATCGCTAGTTTGCTTCCACTGACCCCAATCAGTCAGTCCAGGTTTAACACGCTGCGCTGCAGTGATACTGCAGTTTAAGAAACAGTTCTTCCCCACTACTGTACCTGCTAAACTGAACCAGTAACTGCTAGAGGTCTCTTAACACATATTACATTAAAAACTAAACACAAATTTGCTCTTAGCAGGTATTTTATATGGCGGGTAATTATAAAAACACTTATTCTTCATGCCTTCTTTCATAATACAACAAAGGCTCAAAAACAGATTTAATAACACACTGACATAAACAATAAAACTTCCTGGCTGGACCTTGTTAGCATCCATCACAATATATTCTTACACACTCACTAAATTTTGTATTCCTATGCCTGTTTTGTTATTCATTATCACTCACACATGATTTAAACAGGACAGCTTTACAGTCATTAGAAGCCATATTTGGGGATAGTGGGTCAGTGAGTGGCTTGTGGGCTTTCACAGAAGACATGATAAGTGTCGCACTCATGGTGCAAGGCATGGCCCCAGACTATTTTAGAACCTAAAATGTCTGAGTGCGGTTATTTAATGCCCCGTTATGTTTATTCAGGAATACTTTGTCTCTATTTGTGTTTTTCCTACCTATTCCTTTACCTGTGATAGATCTTTCAGTGTTAACGTGAGATGTTTTCAATGTCACTTTGGGCATTAAGTATCTGCAGAAGAACATTACAGTGTAGTCATTAGAACTGAAAAATAAAATAAAAACTTATAATGTTAAAAAAGAAAAATCATGTATTGCATGACCTCACACAACTCTCCGATAGCCCTGGCACATCATTGGGCAACCTCGTGTAAAACACCATGAAACCTGTTTAACTCAGTTTTATTCATATATCGCTAAATCACAACAAATGCGTATAAATTTGTAAGATAAAGACCCTCCCGTGGTACATTCATTATAGGAAATAGTTCACTTAAAATAATCAAAGAGGCAGAAAAATATACAACTTCAAAAATAAACACAAATTTAAAGATCTGTAGAGCAATTGAGAGAACACACAGAACTTTCCAACAAAGCCTTTTATCGCCTCACCTGCCTGCTGCTGGCCTGGAGGCCTCATTTTTAAGTTCAGATTTGTTCAACTCTGCAGCACAACTAATTGAAAATATTAGGTTTAGATGCGAAAGCGCCTTTGCACTGAACCTCAGAGTCCCCTCCTGGTTAGGAGGACTTTCAACATTTAGCAGCTCCGTCACTAAAATCATAAACGAGGTGCACGCAAGCCTTTGAAGGTCGAAGTGGAAAAGTGCTTAGAGATTAATTCCATTCATGATTTAAAAAATTTTGATGTTTCACCTTTGGTTAAAGGAGACGCCTTTCTCCAGGTGAGCCCTGTTATCTGTCATTATTGGTCACAATGATCTTCCCTGTGGGACTAAAATCATTCACACATTAAGTTGCTTTTATAAAAGGAGGCTCTGAAAATGTCATGGGGAATAGTAATATTTCTTAGCATGTCACACTGTTCCTTGAGGAACAGCTAGTTTTTCTGTCTGTCTGTAATATCTAATCTTCTGTTCTTAGATTGTACCTATCACAGAGAGCATCTTTACCAAAGTGAAGAATGTGCTGGGTTTGCCTATTATAGCATCTCTATATGTGCAGTTGCTGTGTGACGTTCTTTGTCATGTAAATGTATGAACTTTCAAATCCCCTGTCTTTTTAAAATAAAAACCAAACCTGTTACGCAAACAAAAGTGTTATTAGTTGTGGGATGGAAACAATAAGTGTGTGTGTTGTGTGAGACGGAGAAAAAGAGTCATTATTCTGTGTGTATGTGTGTGAATTATGAATCACTATGACATCACCCCCTGGAGTCCCAGAGTCATCCCTGTGGATGTTATTCCATGTACACACACACACACAGAGTCATTTTTAAGTCTTGTGTCCATGTCAAGAGAGCTGTGTCCAGGTCAAACGCTGCTCTTTATCTCGATGACTCCTCTGCAGCGTCAGATGTATTCTTACATCAGCTCATGGCCATCAGCCAAGAAAACTACTTCACCTCGATGTTTATGTTTAAGCCAGCCAATAGCAACAAGTGTAAATGATAAGACGGCGCATTGTTGCACTCTTCACTCTCACACTGTTTTGCCATGAATACAAGCAGGAGAGGATACTGGCACGTCTGTTTCCATAGCAGTAATGGAGATAATGATGTCACCCTAGTAGGAATTTCCTTCTCTGTTCATACCTGATGACAGTTTGGTTGCTTGTAGCAAATGCACACTGATCTCTAGTTACAGACAATCTCACATGAGCTCTGACTCTCTTTTTCTACAGTTTTTACCATTTCAGACAGCACTGGAAACCCTTCAAATAAAAGGCGAGCATAAGGTATCCTGAAAAGGGCGGTGATGGATTTCAGTTGGGATGTTAATAGTCACAGAAAAGCATCTGCATTAGTAAACAAAAGGCATGAGTAGACGAAAGGCCTCCATGATCCAATCTTGGTTTAATTTGGCATTTGGGGGAAGCAAAAAGATGCCCTGAACACCCGCGGATTGATAATCTGATGCTAAACACTTTGTTTGGAGCAGCTACAGTGCAACATCATTATCCATTCATTTTAATAGCCACTTGATGAATGCAGCTCAAGCATTTGTTTTCTTTCCCACCAGCTCCTGAGGAGAGACAAACAGGCCGTTGAGCCTCTACGTACTCAAATGTTCAGGAGATAGATTCTAGTATGCCTGTCTGCTGTTTGGTTTTAAACAGCTTTATTAGCTCGTAGGGCAACTTTTACCTTTTGAAGCAGAAAAATAGGACTGTGATCAGAGCTTAAAGTGGAACCTCAGATACAGGAGGAACAATGCGGTTTTTGTCCTGGTTGTGGAACGCTGGACCAGTTCTTTATCCTCTCGAGGACACTCGAGGGTGCATGGGAGTTTGTCCAACCAGTCTACATGTGTTTTGTGGACTTGGAGAAGGCATTCGACCGTGTCTCTCGGGGGATCCTGTGGGGGGTGCTTCGGGAGTATGGGGTGTCTGGCCCATTGCTATGGGCCATTCAGTCCTTATACGACCGTTGCCAGAGCTTGGTCCGTATAGCCGGCAATAAGTCGAACTTGTTCCGGGTGGGTGACGGGCTCCGCCAAGGCTGCCCTTTGTCACCAATTCTGTTCATAATTTTTATGGACAGAATTTCTAGGCGCAGCCAAGTGGCGGAAGGCTTTCACTTCGGTGGTCTCAGGATCTCATCCCTACTTTTTGCAGATGATGTTGTCCTGTTGGCTTCATCAAGTGACGGCCTCCAGCTTGCCTTGAAACGGTTTGCAGCCGAGTGTGAAGCGGCGGGAATGAGAATCAGCACCTCAAAATCTGAGGCCATGGTCCTCAGCCGGAAAAGGGTGGAGT
>VUQR01006168.1:1931-12855 GCA_015108515.1 Hemichromis elongatus
TTTGTTTTTTTTTTTTTTTTTTTTTTTTTTTTTTTAACTCTGTCTCTAAACGACACTGTACTACTGACTATGATATTGTTTTACAACAAGCAACTTTTACAAAAGAAAAACCCTGAACATATTCAATATGGCATGTTGCGTGTATGCCTGTGGCATTGTGCCTCATATAGCAATGAGTTGTTTTTGATTGTCTGCCCTAGGAAATGTCTGCTGCTTCAACTTTACTCATCTGTGTGACCCACAAACAATTATACATATCTATGGTTATCATGTTTCACACAAATGCTTACTATTTATGAAGCACTTTTTCTTCTGAAATCCATGGTTTAGTTTAATTAAATTTCCTGTATTATTCCTTTATATATGCCTATGGACTGAGGATTTGCACTTTTGCATCAAAAAACCTTTGAAAAGAACCATTAGTAAGTAAAGACTGACAGAGAGTGAGAGAGAGAAAGAGACAGAGCAAATTCTACATCCAAAAAACCTTACAATGAAAACAATGACAAAAAGATAGGGGTCATATAATTTGCTTGTGTTACTGTGCAGGATAATCATGGCCTTTCTGCAGCATCAGCTGTCGAGAAGGACAGTCCAATCAAACCATCACAGCTCAAACATTCATCTCATAGATAAAAATCTCTTTAGTGTTAGCAGAAATGTCAGACGTTATCGGCATCCTTTTTAATTGATTTCTCTCTGTCTTCCATGTAGACAGGTACTTTTTGGCTACACTCTCGATACAGTGTGCTTGTTGCCATCAATGACAGCTGCCAGTGAGACCCAAGGTTGTGCATCTGTAAGTTAACAAGATAGAGAAGAAATCCATTGGCCCATGTCTGTTAAATATATTTAAAGTATTTTTTCCCCCCCAGTTTCCTTCGTCCAGGAAATCAATTGGCTTATCACCACAAGCAATGAGGTTTGCTTTGGCTGATAAGAGAAACAGTTGACTGTGGAGTCCTAATTCAAAAATTTTGACTTTCATAGTGTAACTCTTTTAATATACCACAACAAATTGGCACGTTTTATTGTGGAACCATGATAAAGTGAATATAATAGGATGCTTATTTTCCAAAAAAGGTATGAACTACATTAAAACAAGATTGTCAAGCAATTGGCAACTCATTCCAGTTCTGATTTAAAATGAAAAAGAAACTAAAAGTAATACACTAATTTAAAGTAGTCTTTTTTTTGGTGTATTGAAACTAGTTTTGCAGCTTTTTTTCTTTACTGCATTTTAACAAGATGTATTAAAACTATGTTCAGCAGTGAGTGAACAACTGTCATTATAAAATAATTTTAATAGTCTTTTAATGTGTGAATCCCCTTCTTGTTTACTGCTGGATATCTAGATTTTTTATTTTACTTAACAATAACCGAATTTAAATGCTGACCTTTTAGATATTCGGTGTCCTTGATTATTGTAAATTCGTAAATATTATTTTTTCAAATATCAAGCTATGAACACTGCTGAATTAATTACTACTGTTTCCAACTTGTGCTGATACACAGTAATTTCCTAACATATGCATCTTGCATTTACCACTAGTAGGTTAAAATGAATGGTTCCTGCGCCTTGCACCTTAGATTAATAAAACAATAACGCAGCATTAACAGGCCACATGCCAGTAACACATGCTAGTGTGCACAAGTATCAGGAAATGGACAGCTACATTTGAGGGTGGCAGGTATCTACTGTTGTTTGTGTTGTGTACATTCGACATAATGAAAGAGAATGAAAGAAATTAAATAATATACCAGTCAAATAAAAGTACTTGCAATGGCTTGCAAGAAAGACTGGCATTGCACTCCTGTAAACAACTATAAGCTTCTGTTTCTGAGAGAATCAAAACAAAGCATTTACATCAGAGGATATTTGTATAAAGCTTAGCCACGCTCAACTTTTCCCCCAGTGTCAATGGTGCCTTTTAAATCTCTGCAGCTTAGCAAGCACTGGCAAGCCTCAACAGTAGGCCTCATTCATAATGACTAGCTGCCTATTGCTGTCCTAGTTTTTAAACTTATACGTTTGAATAGCTGGAGATGTAATAACCAGCCACACAGTCAATATTGTTGCTGCTTGCTTGTTTAATTAGTGATATTACTTCCTTCTTCCGCTGCCCACATCAAAACACATACAAAGAATAACCTCAGTTTCTCTCTTGCTTTCTCCATAGTCTGTTTGATTTGCTCAGTCTTCACCCTGCCAACGCATTGCATCAGGAAATGGTGTAGGCCCCACTGACAACAACTTGACACTTGGTGGATCAATAGAGGATTGAATCTTCACTGCACCAAAAGTCAAACTACCTCTTCAATCAATGGCTGGGAACTACTAACTGGAGAAAAATCCATCTTATTCTGGTATTTATGTTTTTGTTATTTGCCATTGTGTGAGATGCCATTATATAAAAGTTCTAGAAGAAATAGACTGACTTACTGTATGTCTGATTGTATTCTGGTTTTTGTTGTTCTTTGTTAATAAATGTAAGACAATTTATTTGCATAATCTAACATAATCAAATTAATTAAATAACTGTATTGTAATTTTATTAATTAAATCATTGTAAATAATAGTATTATATATTTATATACAAATGTTTCAGGTGTTCTTCAAAACACAAATATTTCCATTCCAATAGCAAGGGATTTGGCTCAGAGAAATAGTTGTGTCTTAAGCCTAACTTTTCTCCCCAGTCTTCTTTAGTGACATACAAGAGTAAAGCCCATCTCACCGATTTACTTAATTTATGTCATAATTTCTTGGCACAGCAACTTTAAGGCTGGTAATCTGCTTTTAAGGTTCCATTTTGACAGTTATTTTTTACTGGTAGTAATATATTGTGACCCATGTGAATCCTGAATCCAACAGCAATTATTATTTAGAGTTGTACTTTGTTTTTCTTCAGGAAATACATGCATAAATGAATAGGTAAATGATTAAATATTAAAAAAAAAAAAAAAAAAAAAACAACTGTGATCCTTCATTTTATGATAGTAATTTTTCATATTTGATGGCTATTTTTCTTTTTATAAATAGAAAAATATAGAAACAAAAACTTCTTGTAAAATGTCAGTACTTTGAAATGTGAGCGACTGAGCATTTTAAAAACTGAGCTGCACAATCAATTTAGGGCCTTCCTGACCAGTTAAATTCTCTGCATTGTAATGAATGTCAAAGGTGAGTGTACAAACAATCAACACATTGACACCTGTTCCAGTGTTCCAGCTTGTAACATTTTGCTACTCTGTACGTGTGTGGCCTTTTGCCATGCTAACCATTAGACCTTCACAGAAATCATTAGCAAGGCTGTTGTGAAGACCAGTGAAAGAATCTATAATCTTGGTCCCTTCATCTGGCTACCCTGTGTAATGACCAGGCAGGTGTTAATGATGATGGAGACTAAGGCTGGTTCTGATCAAGAGCCATGAATTGAGTGTAATGGACTGAAAAGCTTGCTTTGGGACAAAAGTAAATTATGGACCTCACAATCAATAGTAATAGGCAAGTCAATAGGGCTTTGCTCCAGTTCTTATCAAAATAAGGAGCAAACCAACTAACTCATAATCCTTAATTTCTTTTTAGTTTAGAGAGCGAGCGTGTAAGCGAGCGAGAGAGAGAGAGAGAGAGAGAAATACATACAAGAAACCCCTTATAAGGAAAATACAATGACAAAAGATAAAGGACATAAAAATTGCTTTTGTAACAGTGCAGGGTAATCGCAGCCTCCCTACGCCACCAACTGCTGAAAAGGACAGCACAATCAAATCAACCCAATCAAACATTCATCTCATAGCTGCTTTATTTTCCTCCTAACAGTAATTCTGTACATGCCCTGATTCATTCATCAGCTTTTCACAGTAGTCTTTCTGTCTTCACACAAACTCTCTTCACTCTTTTGTATATTTCTCTCTCTTTCCTTGATCACCAACGTGCTGCACATCCTTTCGAGCTCGATCAACAAATCTGTCCTTCCTCAGTGTTTACTCTTATATGCACTTACTATAAGCTTTTATCTTTGCTTTTGTTTTATGCCTAGCCCCCCAGTTCTACAGTCTACTTTCTTTGTCTAACAGACTATACCACTGTTTCTTTGCTAACCTCTATTTTTAATTACTTTTTTATACTTGTTCATGTTACCACAAATCTCTTTAAGTGAATATACATGATGTGCATATAAATAAGGAGAATTGTGAGGGTATATACTGAAACACACATTTTATAATTTGTTCCCAGCTGTGTAATGGCAAGAGGGATGACATAGATAGGCTAGATCATCAATCTACTGCAGACCTCTTAAAACTTGCCATCCCAAACACAATGTTAACATGATGAAAGTAGGCAATCTATGTAATTTTACTCTGCTGGTGTGCTATTATTTGCTAATTAATCCTACAATATTTTATAGGCATTTGATTTTAAAACTCTGATATTTGACAAAGTGATTATTTGAAATGGAAATAGAAGGAAAGTTGGCCAAAAATTATAACCATTTATCGTGCCTGTGCTGAATCTCGAGAAAATCTAACAATTGTTTTGTCATTTCACTAAAACACTTAACCAAAAAAAGAAATCTTTACTAATGATTAAAGGGTCACAGTCAGTTAGTATCCAAATTTAATGAAATGTCTCATGCACTGATTTGTACGGATACAACATTTTGAGAGACAATTACAAACCAATTAAAGGACTACAGCCTCTTCTGGCAAGGCCTTGTGGATACGCAGGGCGTGAGACAGTGAGTCATGAGACATATGGGAGATGGACTGAACACTGCTTGGTGTAGCATGAGCAGAGAATAGAGCTGTTAATCAAAGCTGACCAGCCATTCTTTTCAGACACTCTTTATTGGAAGTCTGACAGATCTTTGACAGTCGCTAGAAAATGTTTATGACCTTTTAATGTGTGTGTTTAATTTGTCTACGTAGTAGTGCTGTAGCTATGTCCTGTCTCACTGGTAGCCTTACTGTTTGTCAGTCCCATCTTGTTAAGCTGTGAATGTAGCCTATGTATAAGCAAGCATATGAGTTGTGTTTATAGCCACTAAAGAAGGATAAATACATTATCCCATCCATTTTGTCATTTTCTGTGTGTGTCATCCTCTCAAATCTTAGTCTTATGATCATCAGCTTTGTGTATGAAACTAGTTAACTCCGCTATTTTAGTTTGGCTTATAAGAAGGGGTCAGCGTAAAGCCTCTTATGTCACAGTTAGGCATGAGTCATCCAATCTGGCTGAACCATACAACACAATAATAAGGTTATAAAAAAAAAAGAAGAGGAGGGTGCTAAAGCAGACAAAAATAAGCTATTCTTCATTCTTATCTTCATTTTAGTTTTTACTTGTTGTAATGAAGGAAACCACAGTGGCCCTTGTAATCAGCCACAATATCCCCCAATAGACCAGTAAAGGAGCGGCAAAACCCTAAGTAAGAGAACTATTACTATTTGATCTCCTAACACACTAGCTTGAGCTTAGAAATCTCAGGTTAGCCCACACAGGAGCTGATAAAAGCCTTTGTGCCTTACCTCAAAGGAACATGGTTTTGTAATTCTCTCCAGTAGAAAGTTAAAAGACACACAAATGTAAAGCTCTTCTCTTTCCATGCTCTGACAGATATGCTCACATGCTTCCAGACAAGAAAACATTTTTGGACATCTTTGATAACTCAGCCTGTCATGGGTACTCCAGTGGCAATAAGAGTATGACTACCGACACCATCAACAAATGAAACTACAAATCAAAAGTGTTATTAGAAAATGAATGATGACAAAGTTTATTTGTATATCACCTATCAAAAGCAGCGTGCAAATATGTTTTACACAGAGCACAAAAATTCACAGTCATGTATAAATACATAAGCAGATGTAGAAGCAAAAATGAACAAATGGGTGATTAAAAACCAGTATAGCATGAATAATAGTTTGAGTGTCATTAAAAGTTTCTGTTGATTATTTCCTAGAAATAGTTCTCATTAGTTATCCTCACGGCATGCTCATTAATGTGCATGCTACACCCCTTACTCAAACTTCCAATTCTTAGGAGGTGAACATAAACAAATTTCGACAGAATCAAGGAGTTGCCTCATTATCTCAACCAAAGTGACAGGAAACAAGTGAAGAGATTATTTATTTTTTATTATTATTATTCCCTCACAACGCTCTGATAGTTGCATAGATTGTTTATTGTAGAGACTGTTTTTAAGAAATACTGATCTTAATGATTTAGCATATTTTTATTTATGCAAGTAAAACAGGCTTCCTGCTGTATTAAGTGTACAGCAAAGGGCTTTTGTCTCGGTTCCCATGTGTTCCGGTGAAACAGTTAAAAAACATGTTTCAGGATTGTTTGAGTCACTGTTTCCCATTTCACAAACACAACCATTAACTGCCACGATTAATTAACAAGAGCATATAAAGGAACGGTGGAAGAGGTAAAGCGATGATACATTTTAAATAAATGATATGTTAGACAGTAGTCTTGGGAAGCTATTAGGAAAAGGAAAACAATGCTTGAAACTCTTTACGCCTTGCAGGCAATTCATTTTTCTTTGTCAAAAAGAAGACGGGGTGTGATTTCTGCAGGTAATTGCTTATGTTAATCACAGTCATATTTGAGAGTGGGAAGAACCCTCCGCCATTCTTCTAAGCAAGGCCATTGGTCAGCTGCCCCTTAACCACAAAGAGCTTCGGTGACTAATTACTGCACTCCAGCTGCCTACACTCTCTGGAGCACTCACTCAGCTTCTTTATCCAAGCACTTATTTTCTGGTCTCTTCTGTAATCATGTCAGTCCTTATCCAGTTGGTAAGACCACTATGTTATCCTTAGATTCTGACAGTTGAATGTAGTTCCCATATGGAAAAGAAAAATCGTGAATATTGCATTCCAACAACCACTATTTGTTTTTGTATTATACGTATCTAATAGGATTACTATTCTTTCTACTATGATTTTCTATGAAATATCAACCACAGTTTGTTTCCAAGGAGAACGCCATTCTGAGTAAATGATAGCAATATCAAATAGTAATACAGTACATACAAATATGAATATTCATTAAGTAAATTTTATTTTCTTCTCCTTATAGGTTGTTTTGATTGTACTCCATTCTCTAGCTTATATCTATGCCCCGTTACATTAATCCTCCAAAAATAATTAATAAATAACTAAAACGAGAAAATCCAATCAATCTAAGGGGAATAAATAGAAAACACATTTACAAATGATAAAAGAAACAAAAAAGCAATGAGGTTGACTTCCTTTTGAAAATCCTAATTATATCACCTTGTTTGTGGAGCATAAAATAAAGACTTCTTTACAACACGCCTAAGCAAGGCACTAATTCAAATGGATTTAACAGGCTACGATATACACTCTGGGCCAATATTAAGTTAATGTAACATATAGTGTACACTGTACCAATTTTTATTTTATCTAAACGGGAACCTTAAGTACTGCTCAAAAATGGGTTTAGTACACCGGACCCATTTTGGAGTAATATTCAATATAAATACCAGTCACATCAAAGAAGAAATTACTGCTATTTTGAAATGATGGGTAGAATCTTCACTCCAGCCTTTAAGAAGGGCCCAGGATCACACAATAAATTCCTTGTTGCAGTGACTCTTCACAACTATCCACACAGGCTCTCTGTTCAATTCCCTGCATGGGCGTGTTGTAGAGCAGTATTGATTCTTCCTATATTCCCAGGTTTTAATGTTTCTTTATGATGTACCTGCAGCTACCCAATATTCCTGTTGTTATCCCTAAGAAGTTTTGAGTTTTTGGGATTAAACCATATTGCATTTCATCTAAGCTGTTTTAATTTACTTATTATTTTAAGAACAATATTATTCAAGTAACGCCTCTTATCCTTGCCACAAAAAAGTCTTTTATTCCACTGCTTCACGAAAGAACGACCATGGCCCTACTGTTAAACTACAGCAGTCAGCTGTGTCCCAACCTCCTCAAAGCAATCTATATAGCATCCACTTCCTCCAGGCACTTGGGAAGCTCACTTAAAGACATCAATACTTCAGGAAATGAGACACAGAGAAATGGCTTCAAAGACTGAGAAGTTAGACGCCTGACCGAGATGCCCTTACATCTTATTTAAGGCGTTGCTGCTTAGTGTAGCAGAGATCATTGAGTCAAGTGCTTTCTTTCTTGTTAAAAGTTCAACCTGGACGAGATCTCCAGTCAAAAGGCAGCAAAGTAAGGCAGTTTTCCTGCTCCTGTTTGATGAACTGTATGTTATTTGTGCAATTATAAACACAACGATATTTGTAAAATTGTTCTTAAAAATGATAAGATTAACATATAATTTAAACTGAACACCAGTGTCAATTTTGTAATTGACACTGAAGTCAATTCAACTTTTTCGCATTACACAGTTTTTTTCCCCCTCACAGTCCACTTTTGATTTAGCCAATTTGGTGTCACAGACTCTATTTAATTTGCCCTCAACAGTCCATTAGTTTTTGTTGATAGATTCTCAACTGTGTGCTTCAATTAAGTCAAACCTCCATCATAACGTTTAAACACCTTTTCTGTCCCTTATTCACAGCTGAAGATATTCAGGAGTACATGAGGGGGATTAATCCTTATGTTTAATATTCAGATAACTTCCGTGTCTCTCTCCTGGAACATTGCGCTGCCAATCAAATGTCAGTATTCGACCAGTGCCGTCAACAGCCCCCATTCCTATTGCCTTGGCAACAGAAAAAGACAAGTGTACTGGGAATTCAAATCAACTGGCATAAGAATGACAGAGGGGGGACTTGGCAATAAACGAGTCAGAGATAAAAGTATCACAAATTACTTGTGACAAATGGCCTACAATCTATCAGTTTCTAGTTCCAAGTCAAATTGATGCAATATGAAGACGCTAGGATGCAAACATTGACCTAGTCTGCCTCAATCTGATGGATAGATGTATTTCTTTTCTTTTCAGATGATTGATACAATTTTAAAAGACATGGAGCTGAAATGTGCCTCAGAGGGTGATTTTAGACATTCCAACAAAGAATGCATAATCTCGATGTCCGCTGCAACTCTCGTCAGTGATCGATTATGTTGTCACAACGTCCATATATTGCCATCATGGGGGCTCCACTCGGTTATCACACGAGCTCAAATATATGCGTTATTTGCTATCTACACATTCATGTCTATTCCAGCAGGCAACATAGTTCAGCTCCACTGTCAGTGGAGAGACGTAGAGAGACACTGAAGCACCAGCATGGAGACTAACATCTGAGATAAAACAACAGCAAGCACGAGTCGTAAATTTCACTGTGTCAGATCGATAAGGTCGATAATCACTTCTCTTACACATTCACTCCTAAGTCACAGTAGTCAGTGGTTCCTACCAACAAACTACACTTGTGTGTTAAATCTGTTTTGGAAAACTCTGTTATCAGGTCACTGATTATGCACAAGAGGAGGGCATTAAAAATGATTTCACTACTTTTTAAATGGAAATTTAAATATTAATATGTGTTGTATATTTAACTGCCCACCGTTTTTGTTTTGCACATGCCTTCTCACTATGTTTCCATCTCATATGTCACATATTTGTCCTTATTTCCACCAGATGAAGCCAGGTGGAAATATAAAGCCTAACTCTACTCACCCTCTTCTGGTTTATTTGTTGATCTACATAACATCTAATGCATCCTTTCATGCTCTGCCACCTCCTCACCCCACAGTATGATGCTGCTGACTGTCTGTTCTCTGTAAGAGCCTCTGATGTGGCAACCTATGCTCCATTGCTACTGCTGGGCCCCCGGTGGGAATAAAGTTGGAAAGTGATGATGATGTTTTGAGAGAGAGAGTTAGGTTTGCATGAGCGGGTATGAAGCAGGTGACATTAAGCACATTTAATGTTTGTGTTGACCTCAAGGGTAAGCTCCAAGATTTTAGATTTATTAAAACATCTCGATTGTAATTCTTTTCATTTTCATTTCTGTGGGCCATTGAGCCTGTGCATAGTATAAATCACAGCCATACCTAATCCTTACTTTGATCTGTAGAAAAGAAAAAAAAAAAAAAAAAAAAAAACTTTTTTTTTTTTTTAAAAAAAAAAAAAAAAAAAAAAAAAAAAAAAACTTCTGATGACTCCTGTGAAGTCTCCTTGTATTGTCTTCAACACAATCCAGACACAGTATATTTACTTCGATAAAAAAAAAAAGTTTATACCACCACACGGGCCTGTTGGCATCTGCTGCCATTTTTAGTTGTGCTCAGGGCTTCATTAAGCCCATCTCAAAGTCAAAAAGGAATCTAGGATCTTGGGCCTTGTAATATTCATTTGCACTTGGTCAAATTCTATTTTTATGTTCTACACGGTTGCTTTCTCATTAGTTCAAACGGTTTTTAAGTATTATTTTCATTGTACAAACATCCTAACGGGAACAAAATATTTTTTAAATGCTGTTTGACGTCAGTGTGTTCCAGTCGCTTACGAAACAATGCAGTGCAGGTGTTCAGCAGAAGAAATTCAAAGAGCAGAATTGCCAATTAGGAAAAGAACCTTTTGACTCCAGGGCTTCCAGCTCTCAGCTTTGAAGTCAGTTTCATATAAATTCATAGTCTCTTGAATTTATTTGAACTTCACCACATTTTGCATATTGCTTCTGTTTGATAGATATTTTTCAGTCTAGGAAACACTAATAACATATAAGAATTCTGTGTTTCTTTTTATTTTCTTCTCTAAAGAAGAGTTTACAAATGCTGTCTTAGTTATGGAAGTTCTTAGGCATTCATCATAGACAAGTAAAGAATTAATGCAATGCTGAGAAAAAAATACTGCTGGAAAAGGAATCCAGTCCGCTAACTGGGGAACATGTTAAATCATGAACTTACTTAATAAAGTTGCCTTTTGTATTAGTAGGTAGTTTGAGTATTGAAAAGATAT
>VUQR01006170.1:2164-14759 GCA_015108515.1 Hemichromis elongatus
CACACACACACACACACACACACACACACACGTCCCTTCCTCACTGATGTGAAAAGTGACTGTGTCAATACCTTGACGTGTAAATGACAAAGTCAAGTTAGTTCAAAATGTACAAAATGTACAATACAGTTCTTGCTTAGATTTAGTTGCTTAAAAAATAAGTACTTTAAAAATGACCAAGAGTAAGCGAACTGTAATGGAACAAAAGAATTGTTAAGCAACATAAATCAAAAACCCATCAAAGCTTGCCCAGTCAGTGTGCAAAATATGATGTAGAAATATAAGCTAAGAATAAAGGGCAGGGCAGGTTTGTTTTGTTGATCAAGTTCTCAGGAAAGTGGAGGAGGAGTAACAATGTAGGCGTGGCTATGTTCAGGTGGAATTCCCCAGTATTTACCTGAGTCCATCCCCCACAGCTATAAAGCTCTAAAGGTAAAAGCAGGTGTGTTTTTTGCCAAGCATACAGAGATTCTAGCAGGCAGAAAGGGCAGAGGAACTCAAACAGCAGAATCAAGATTAGTCTGACACTGGATTGTCTTAAGACATCTTTCTGTTTCATCATATTGTGGCCAGTGCTGTAATCAGGTAAATTACCTACCTTATTTTACATAGCTGATTAAAAATGGTTAATTTACACTTTTATTATTTTGCTTTTAAGAAGCTGTGTTTGCTTGATTCCTGTTTGCTAGTTTTTCTGGTATATAAACAAGCATTTTCTATATTTCTCAGTGTCTCCATGTCATCGCCGTGCCTCAGCACTGTTCTGACTCATGCTAACCTAACCATGTATCAGACTGGTTTGCCAGATGTGCTACAACAGCAGGCCACTGTGCTTTCCAGCGTCAGTCCTCTGCAAATCAGCAATCCAGCATACAGTTGCAACATAGGTGGTGAGAAGAGACATGTTATTTCTGACCTTTCACTGTTATACAATTCACGTGTTTGTGTGACCTATGTCAGACAAAAGATTTTCAAAATGTTAAGTCTCTTGACTTTGAAGCTTTAGTTAACCAGGTCAGCCTAGTTTCAGCTTAAGCCTAATCTCACAGTAAATACGACGCTCTTGTTCAAACTTCAGCCAGCTTGCTAACCTTTGCTTTAACCTCATTTAGACACTCACTTAATGATTTACCAGGCAAGTAATGTTTAACTCAGAACAACCACAGAATAGAAGAATGCTGTGACCTCATGATTAAAACAGTTTCACCCTATTTGGGAATTCATCAGAGACATTCTGATCCACCCAGAAAAGAATCACGGCCTAATGAAATGGGAGGACCGGTGTGAGGGTGTCTTTCAGTTCCTCAAATCTGAGGGCTTCAGAGTTAGGCTAAACTAAAAATTCCTTATTGTCATATTCAAACCTGTGTGTATAAACAAAGGTCATGGTTTTTATGAAAATATACTACATTTATGCTAAAGCCTAGTGTTTACTGTGTATCTGCACAGCTAAGGAATAAAAAAATAATCCCTGGCTGTCACTGCAGGTCAGGGGTACAGGCAGATCAGCCCTAATTACTGGAAAGCCGATCATGTTTTGGAGTGGATCAGTGACCTCGTAGAGAGCACCAAGTTCGATGCAAACACCCTTAGTCTGGCAAACTGTGCCATGGATGGCTCCGCCCTTTGCCAGATGAACCGAGAGCAGATGATTGGGATCTTTGGTGTGCAGCTTGGCCCATACCTCTATCACAGTCTACAGGAACACAAGATCAAAATGCCTGGTAAAATGCTTATGTTATTCAGCAACAATTTACTGAAACTAACAGCTGAAAATATCCAAAAACAACTGAACTAATTTTAACATCTAACTATGTGGAGAAATGTTTTTTTACTGTATGAAAAATGTCCATGAACTCTTTCTCTGATTTTTTTCTTAATCTTTTCTTCCCCCAGAGGTGCAGATGTTATCAGGACAAGAACTGAGCGAGACCTGTCAGCTCTTAGACAACTTCTTGGACAACCTTGGACAAAACTTTCCTTTACTCAGCACAATTAAAATTGGTCAAGGTACATCTTGTACAGATATGTTTGAAATTGACATATTATGTGGACTACATTACAAGTGGACTTGCTCATTTCTACTTACAGCTGAAGACGCTGTCAACAAAAGAGAATTTGACTATCAGGAAGACTATGATCTGACCAGTCTGACCATGGAACCAATGACACCTCTAGGAGACACTGAATACCTCTCTGATAATCATTCTGACAGCGAGTACAGCTCCTCCTCCAACAGTTAGTATTTTATCTTAATGTTTGTCAAGAATTGTTATCATTCGGGTTCAAGAATGTTATCAAAAACTTATCTCTCATGTTTCAGCTGGCATGTTTGGCTTTCCAAGCATCGGCTCACCAGAGTCTGGCAGCAGCGAATCTGACCCCGAGTTCTCTTACCCTCCAATTTCAAGTGAGTAAACAGGAAAAACCAACAAAAACAAAAAAAACAACATTTTAAATAATTTGCATTACCTATATTTAAATACATTTCTGACAAGTCACCATTTCATTGACAGAAGTGCACATCAAGCCAGAGAAAGGAGAGTCCCGATTGAAACGACCACGGGGGCGACCTCCTAAAGTCAGCAGAGAGCACAGCAGCAACATATATGACAATCCAAAGAAAAACAAACACGGTAAGGCCACAAATGCTGTCTTGCTCATGATGTAAAACCGTTTCAGTAGGCCTGCATCTGAACACTGAAACTATTTTACAGATTATATTTTGCATTTATTTTGCATCTTTACTAGACCACAGATATTTATCTTTTTGGCTCGCTGGCTTTATGCTAATACACCATGCACATGCAAACAGACATTTAGCTTATGTTATCCCACTGTCTCCAGCACCTCGTGGCACTCACCTATGGGAATTCATCAGAGACATTCTTATCCACCCAGAAAAGAATCAGGGCTTAATGAAATGGGAGGACCGCCGTGAGGGTGTCTTTAAGTTCCTCAAATCTGAGGCTGTGGCTCAGATGTGGGGCCAGAAGAAGAAAAACAGCAGCATGACATATGAAAAGCTCAGCCGTGCAATGAGGTGAGTTCATGTAGTGTCAAGCAGTAGTCTTCGTCAATCTCAACAATTTGTAGAGATATGAATCAGAAGAAATTATTGTGACAAGGTTAAAAACACATGTTGCAGTAACAGTTTTATCACATTTAAGATTCTTCTGAGATATGTTTGAAGAACTTTAGCTTTAACTATGAACCCTTCAGCCCAAATATCAGAGTTGTTTTGGATATTTCACTTCACGAAGCTCCTCCAGGTCACAAAAGTCAGAAAATATTGATGCTTCACAAGTACTTCACCATGTAAATAATTGGTGCTGCCTTTATCCCTGTCTTGTTAACAATTAATTAATATTATAAAGTAGTCAGGACATTGCTTTTAATATTTTTATTCATTAACAGCTGTTTTAAACTAAGCACCAGGTGATGAAGAGGATTATATGCTATGTGCTGAATTTCAAGTAATTGAAACTTGACCACCTGCAGGTATTACTATAAGAGGGAGATTCTGGAGCGAGTCGATGGCCGGAGGCTTGTATACAAGTTTGGAAAAAACTCCAGTGGCTGGAAGATTGAGGAGCTTGGTATGGCTATGTAAGACATTAGTCACTAAGTGGGTAAGAATTGAAAAGCCAGTCAGAGCAGTAGTTCAGGAACTATAAATGCCTAACCATGTTACCTGTCTGGAAAAAATCTTTGCTGCCCCAAATGTTTAAGACACTAACTTCCTCTAGAAGGAAGGTGTTACAGAAAATGTAAGCCAGTGTTTATGGCTCTAGTAGGTTTTATGAACCAATATGATGTTTCACATGTTTTGAAATTGTTTTAGATACTTGTGAGTGCAAGTACCTAAAGTAAAGGCTGAAAAAGCAAACCTCTTACAGATGAACAGATTTTAACTTGGTATTTACTTGTTTTTTGTTGGTACAGAACTCTCATCTTTATTTGTCGCTATTCTAGCACTATTAACATCTTTTTTGTCATTTTCCCATATCACCGTTTTTATCTTAGTGTAGGATAAGTTTGGAAAAAAAAAAAACTCGGCAAGAAATAAACGTAGGTGAAGTTACTTCACATTAACAAAGTAAAGATGTGCACTACATGTCTTTTGGTATCACTTATTATAAAGTGTGTTTACACAATGTTTGAGTAAAGAGTAGTTTAAAAGTACATATATAATGTCTGTATTTGAACATGACTGGTTGGTGTGAATCAGTCAGAAAGTGCAGTTTGTGTGATTGTTTTAATGTAATCATCTATCTCTCGATTGATGAGTGGAGTAAATCTTATATCAATCATTATGTGAATTGTATATTGTTTTTATGGCTTTTGTATAAATAAATTTTGACATATATCTACTTTCTGTTTGGGGACTGTTTTTTCCATGTACAAATAAAAATTCACTGTAGTAGTGGTTACAGGATGAGCACTACTATGCCTAACCATGTTGTTTTAAAACAAAAATTTTGAATACTTGATTAGTGAAAGTGTGGGGGGTTGAAAGGTCCTACAACAAGAGTTGCAGGAGAAAAGGCTGGGGAGAGCATCAAAATGCAAGAACCAAAACTTCTGTTAATGTCTATGAGTAGAAGAATTTAGTCGCAGGCTGTCCTCAAAGCCAACAGTCAAGGTGCCTCTGGTTTTGGGACCTTATTTATGATTTGCTTCCACTTCCTGCAATGAATGGCTTTTTCGATTATTGACTTTTCATATCTTCTTCAGTGTGTTGAAATTGAAGTGCACTTGGGTTCTGCAGAAGGACGATGATCCAAATCATACCAGCAAGTCCACCTCTGAATTGCTTAAGAAAAATGAAAAAAATGAAGACTTTGGAGTGGCCTAGTTATACTTGAAAAAAATGTGGCTGATATCTACAATTTTGAAAGATGAGTGGGCCAAAATTCTTCCTCAGCTCTTTAAAAGACTCATTGCCAGTTATTGCAAACACTTGATTCCAATTGTTGCTGCTGAGGTTGGCAAAACCAATCAATAGGTTAAAGAAGGGGGCTATCACTTTTTTGATCTGGGTCATATTGGTTTGAATTTTTTTTCCCCTTAATAATAAATACCTTCATTTAGAAACTGCGTTTTGTGTTTACTTTGTTTAATACTTACATTAGTTTGACGATCTGAAGCATTAAATCGTGACAAACATACAAAAAAACAAGAAATCAGGAAGGTCATCACTGGGTGGCTGGCGCTCAGCAGGTAAAACAAGTCATTTACTGACTGGGAGCTTGGCGGTTCGATCCCTGCCTCCCTCAAGTCTACAGAACTTTTTATCCTTAAGTGCTTTCACTCACATTTACTGTGAATGAATCAGAGACAAACTTGGGGTTAGTATCTTGCCCAGGACAACTGTAAAATGTAGACTGGACCAGACAGTCTTTATTCTGCTCCATCCAGTAGATGACCTTCTGCACCTCCTAAGGTACAGCCACCCTCAAATATGCAAATATGATGCAAACACAGTTCTTGTGACTGCATCAAGTGCCCACAGAAACTGTTGTCACGACTCTCTCATAGAATACATACACAGAGATGCCATGTGTTTCACTTTTAAGTTCCCATTAAACCTCAATGAGCAAGGGTGAACAACACTAATGGTCTAAAATCTTGAAACAGCCTCATCACACATTATTGCAGCTGAAAAAGGGAGATAATGTTAACATTTTACATTTTTGTGTATTTAGGTTCATTTTAGGATAATCAATCAAAATTCATGTTAAAAGAATTACATTTAGGGTATTTTTTAATGCTGTCAGATGCACGAACTGATCCAGTTTAACCCCAAGCATCTAAAATGGATCATTATTATTGCTCTGACTGGAATAACATCTTAAATTACAATAAAAACTCAAAACATGTTCATAAAGTACAGGAGAAAAATGGCCAAATGGTATATTTCATTCAGGGAGTTTTAAATAGAAAACATGTCTTCTTTCATGAACCCGGCAGGTTAAAAATATTCTTTATTTTTAACATTAATACAGAATAAAATGTCATAATCTTTGAAGAAGATTTAGGATTAATGACAGGAGCAAGACCAAGTCAATAATGTGACAGATAGGAGAGATACAATTTCAGAGAAATATAATTTAAGAAGCATTTAGAACAGAACATTCAGATACAAATAAGACCTTTATTACTAAAGGAAGGGATTTCTTTGTGTGTCTATATCTGTTGAAATGAGAATTTTTAGAGTTTAGGATTGTGACATCTACAGTTGCTTACACTAACTTGCCTAAAGAGGCTGTGCTAATAACAATAATGATGTAAGGTGCAAGGATGTGCCCATAAACAGTTGGAACCCTTTTATTCTATGTTATCCTTATATATAAAATAGAACAAAAGAAGTGGATTCAATGAATAATTTAATGTTAAAATTATCTCAGCATAAAAACTGTTATATGGTTTTGCCCAAGGACACTTGAGCATGCAAGATCTAGCTAACTGTGCAATTGCCTGATCCAACTGCAACTAGTCTTCCTCCCATTTAAAACACTGGCTTCATATAATAATCCACTAACCTTTCAAAAATTCAAATGTATATTAGTCCAATACTGCTCAATGCTATCGTGGAACTGAATGTGAACATACAACATAAACATAGGATGGCTGTACTAGATGGTCATCTACTAATCATACTAACGATGGTTCAATCCCTGACTGCTCCAGTCTGCATGTTGATCTCTGATGCATTTACATCCTCAAATTCAAGCAGAAAAAGCAGAGAAAAAAGTGATTGAGTGAAAGGATGAATGAGGCAAGTTATGCGGTTTTGAGGTGATGTGAATCCTCATAGAGTAGAAACGTGCTGTCCATTCACTCTAAAATGGACAGGTATCAAACACATTGTATGTAAGTTTAATGTACAATGTTACAACAAGCTAGGCCACATTATGGGTTTTTTTATATTTTTGTTTTTATTTGTACTGCTGTCATGAAAAGAAAAAAACATAGCTACATACTGGTCCATATTGTAGACTCACACTCATGTGTTACCATGAAGACTAGTAATACCTGTTTGTTGGAACGGCTTAGAAAATTCCATTGTTGCACAATGGAAAAGAAAAGTCACGCTTTACCAACATAATTGGCACCTACGCACCGTGTGTTATGAAAGTCTTTTTTTTATTAAAGCTTATACATGAACAATATGTTGTATCACTTTCAAATTAAGGCAAACGTGCCTAAGTAAAAACAGTTAATAGATAGTGCAGGCATGCTGTGTGTGTCGGTGTGTGATCGAAGATTAAAATAATTACTATTTAGCTAAATTTGGTACTTTCAACTGCTACACACTATCAAGGCTTTGCTGTTTGATTTCTAAAATGTACAAGCTAATGTTTGTTTGCAGTTTTTACATTTCTCAGCCTGATCAGTAGACATTCTCTGGTTTCAGCTTTGTGCGCTACAGGTCAGACCTGTTGGACGTGACGGGGCATGATAACATCTACATGGGTAGTCTACAACATAAAAAGTTGATTTGATGGAACTGTCATTTACTTAAGTCTTTAGTAAAAAAATAGCTTTTAATTATATCCATTTTTCTTTAGCAACATATAAATGGGTATTCAATATATTTATGTTTTGCATTAATATAAAGTTTATTTACAGCTTACTGCATGAAAATGCCAAGAAATTCAGCTATTCCTTCTTCAGCAACATTTGGCAACACAGTGAGAAAAATACTCCCAAGACGCAAGATGAAATCTTTTCAGATAAGAGGTAGAGGTAAGGGCATTGCTCTTATTATCAAAACTTTGTAGCTAAAAGAGTAACTGTATAACAATAATTAATTATTATAGCAAAATTAATAATAGACAATTGGACAATTGAACACAACAGGTTTATGGGACCCATGGAAGCTAAACTTCAGTAGTAGCATATAAATGCATGATCATTGAACCTGGGCAAACTCACACATAGCAGACAGGTCTGGCCCAGATCTGGTGTCAAGCCGGCACTGCTGGCTGACTTCTGGCGTGGTAAGTGGTATGTCCAAATATGGGCCAGGCCTGGTGTAGATGGCTCTGTTCATACAGGCAGGAATAGCTCAGTAGGTAGAGTGATTGCCCCATGATCCGAAGGTAGGGGGTTCGAATCCACTGAACGGCTAACCTGAGGTACCCCCTGAACAAGGTACCGTCCCTACACACTACACATCGGTGTGGCTGCCCACTGCTTCACTGAGTGAATGGGTCAAATGCAGAAAAAACAAAAGTAATTTCCCCACGGGGATCAATAAAGTATACATTATTATTATTATGTGACGCCATATCTGGCCCGATTGTGTTTTGTTTTATGTGGCTCATAGAAAACAGGTCTGGAAATCATGGCACTATTTATGTTCCTATTTTCCTATTTTAGTTAGAAGACCCAAATGCCATGTTGCAATACAATACTGCTCTGGTAGCCAACAGTTCAAATGCAGGTTTGACAAAACCTAGTGAGGGTTTACTCATGTTTACCACTACCACTACCACTACATAATGTGGCTGTAGGTCAGGAGGTAGAGCAGGTCACCTACTGATTGGAAGGTTAGTGGTTTGATCCCTGGCTCCTGCAGTCTGCATGTCAAGAATGTGTATGAATGCAGTTAGGAAGCACTCAGTTAAGAGAAAGTGTGTGATTGGGTCACGGTGGCATGTTGCATAAAGCACTTTGAGTAACTTGGCAGCGTAGAAAAGCACTATATCAGAATCAGTTCTTTCACTGTCTGAACAGAGTTTTTTCATGTTAGTTTTGGCACATGTTGTTATTACATGACTTGATTAAGGTACACATTAGGTTGACATCTGGGGTCAGAACTGAAACTGTTCTGGGCCAGCACAGGGCCAGCAGTGTGTCTGCAACTGGCCTTGTTCCGGTCTATGTGTGGGCCACCTCTGGCAAACCCGATCTGGGCCATCAAAGAGCCGTCATTCTTTGCCGTATGTGTAAGCACATTGTGTGGGCCAGATCGGGGCCATACCAATTTTGCTATGTGGGAATGTTCATCTTCCATTTGCCAAACAGCTTGGTGATCCCCAATATTCCATGGTTGACATTTTAAATTTTTACTTCTGGGATGTAATGAGATGACAGCATTTCATAATAAAGAACATCACACCAACAGTCAAACATTGTGGTGGTAGCACAATGGTCTCTGCATACTTAGCTGCTTCAGGACTGGATGAATTGAAAAAATTGCTGGAACAATGAATTCTCATCTCTACCTGGTGAATGTCATTTGTTTTTGGCCTGAACTTGATGTGCCATAGAGTAATTACAGAACTTCCTATTCTCAGGCTGCTTACATATACAGCCCAATATTTTTGTGAGTTGATGCAGCTGCAGCCAGAAAGGGCAATGCCATAGTGTTACAACGGGACACACTGGATGATCTAGTCATTAATATTAAGTCATTAAGGTTTGTTTTTTATTTGTTTTGTCTTGGGAAATGGTAGGTGAGGTTGGCTACAGTCTTCTTAAAAAAAAACTTAATGCATTTGAACCCACTCAAAAATATCATGGCACTCAGTAACTATTGAGTGTTCCTTTTTCCTCTAGAAACTGCCTGTATACTCTCTCCACATAAGTACAGGCATTGTTGCCAGGAAAAACCCAGAACCTACTGCAACAGCATAGAGTCTGACAATGTATTAGGGATTTTAACCTGATACCTAATAGTAGTCAGATTCCTGTTGCGTGCTCAGTCTGTGTCAATGGCACACTACTAAACTCACTGAAAGATGCTACAGACATGGGGAACTCACAGGGGTTCCTGTGAGTTCAGCTGTAAGACCATCTTGTTCAACATCTGCTCTGCACATCTCAGTCTGTTTTAAATTTTGTCAGGTACTCTGGAACTTTGTTGTTATCATTCTTTCTCTTCTGCAGTTGTCAGCATGTGTTGTGCGCACTTAGTCATTTTTTAGTTTGCTCAAACAAGTGAAAAGAGTTTAATAGTAGCGTTTTTGTATGCACTGTACCTGAATGCCATATAGTTATTAATCATGCAAAAGGTATTCAACATTCTAGCTCCAGTTAAAAGCATTGTAGATTATTTACCATGTAACTTAACTCAGAGCCTTATCTGTTACAGCAAGGCAGCCTTTTATCCTTTCAGTATTATTGTTAGACCTGTTAATGATCTAGCTGACTTACACGTAAACACACACAGAAACACACGCACACACGCACTCACATGCACACACGCACACACACACACACACATTTACTTCTTGTTAATGAAAAAGACTATTCACCTCCTTCTAGGTCAATATACCTGTCTAGCAGGTAAATTTGGCCGCTAGTCAAAAACTGTTTGCAGCACGTAGCTTACTGGAAACCTCATGATCAGTGCCAGAAAAAATACCGGAAAGGGAGGGTGGAGGTGGATTTTTATTGCTGTGATCTCAGCACATTGTCACTGGATAAACACATGAAGTGTCATTACGCCCGTACCTACAGTCATTAAACTAAACTTTTATAATTTTGTTTTGTGTGCCACACAGCGTCCATCCCTCGATGAAAGCGCACACATTTACACAAATACGTGTGTATATGTGTGTGTTTGTGATCTACATTATTTCCAAAGTCGCATAGGTTTGAGGCTGTGCTTAACAAAGCTAATGTCAGTCACTGAGAAATTCAAGAGAAGACACAATGTAAGTGGTAGCCTGATCATTGAAAATGTTAAATGAAGTATTTTATACTGCACTCAAGTGACTTCCAGAGACACAAGTCATAAGGTCTATCCTACACTGCTAGGCAGGGCAGTTATTTAAAAATGATTAACCATTTTTATGGAGCTGGTAAACTAGTATGTGTATCATGACATTGCCACAACGAGAAAAGAAATGCACAGAAGCAATGCTCAGATACCATTTCCATGTAGTAACCCTCTGATATTCTCATGATATTCTTTCATGTCCTTTACACAAACTGATTTAGTTCAGACTCAGCTTTATTATCATTTAAACAGTTTGACACGATATGAACAAAATAAAATCTTAGGTCTCGGCATTGTGGCATGCACCCAAACAACAGGTGCGACTTTCAGGCCATAGTGTGCAGAGAAATGCCGTTTCACCCTAAGCTCCCCCATGGTGCATTTAACGGTATCCAGTGTCGTGATTAGCCACAGGTGTGGGGAACAGTTCCGGGGCGGATGCCACTCAGTGCCCAGACTTCCAGTATTGTGAGATTTCACACACAGTCTCCCAGTACATGAACCTTGAATGCATTTTTTTGTCCATCTCCAGAACGCTCCAACTGGCAAGCCAGTCTTTAAGCAGGAGGAGTTTTGGCTGAAAATAACACAGCAATAGTATTTCACCTAAATTTAAGATTATAGTGCACAGTGTTTTCTGTTTCTTTCCTTATGGCCTTAAATGTAGCAATTTAAATAAATGGTATCAGTAGTAAATAAAGAAACAACTTTGACATTTTAGTTCAGTGGTGTATACCCAAACCTAAAATGTAGTCTTTTCATCATCTCGATCCTGCCTCAATAAGGTTGACCCTTACCACTATATCATCATCTTTCTAACATCTTATGGTTTACATGAATCAAACTCATAAACTCAGCAACATTTACAGTTGGCAGTAAATGTTATAAAAATCAATCAGTAAACACTTCCTGGCAAGAGGTTCAGGTATTTGAGGTCATTTCCAAGGAGTGGTTATCTGTCATAAGGCACCTCCACTATCAGGTGTACACACCCACCCACCCCACCCATCATCTGCTTACGGTCAACAAGTGGGGGTGGGTGGGGATGGAGGGCTACACACACTCAATTTAATAGGGATTACATAGCTTGAACTTTTTTGTAACATTTTTCACGTAGATTTATGACAAGATTCATGACATCCAGTCCTCTGGTGCATTGTACCAACATGAATCATTTAGATTTAAAAATGATTTTGGAGTTTAGATGTCAATTGCAACTTCTACTTGTTAGTCTCAAGCTCAACTGTATCTTTAAATGTATGTCAAATAAGTCTTATCATTCATACACATCCAAAGGTGAATTGAGACATTATTGTGACAGAAAGTCACAAAAACTTGCATTTAGAGGATTTGAATCCTTTCTAAAATAAAAAAAACATGCATAAAATCAATCAATCAATCAATCAATCAAAATACTTTATTGATCCCCAGGGGAAATTATTCAAGTTACAGTGCTCCAATATTAGCAGGACAGACAATAACTAAGAAATAAACCACAGTATATCCAACAATATAAATATATATCTACATTCACAGATACTTCAACAATAAATAACATTAAAGGAAGAAGGAGGAAGGAAGGAAGGAAGGAAGGAAGGACGGAAGAAGAGCGTGTTAAGTGAATGAGTTGTACAGAGTGATGGCCACAGGCAGGAATGATTTCCTGTGTCGTTCAGTGGTGCTTTTCGGTAACCTCAGTCTTCCACTGAACGAGCTCCTGTGGCTGACCAGCATGTCATGGAGTGGGTGGGAGGTGTTATCCAACATTGTCTTTATTTTGGACAACATCCGCCTCTCCGACACCACCTATCAGCTACCTTCAACTCCTTCTTCACTTATTGTTTTTGATCATGTTGTGGA
>VUQR01006174.1:1946-14279 GCA_015108515.1 Hemichromis elongatus
CCCCCCCCCACCTTAAACTTCTTTTTCTGCTGGATGAACTTTTACTATTAACGAACACTGGGGGAAAAAATGAAAGGAAAAAGGTCCCAATGGGGATTTTGCACCCCCTTGTATTGTCCATGTGAATGTGTGTCACTGTTGATTTGGGCCCTCTTGAATCTTTCTCAGAGGCTAAGAAATGAGGGTTACAGCTCAATGTATTGATTGGCTTATTAACTGAAAAACCTTATTAGCAATGTGTGCTCTCTCTCAAGCACGCATACCATTTATTAGACCCTTGACATGTATTTACCGGAGTAATGAGGACAATCTCGTTAACCAGCGGGAGAATATGTAAGAAAGCCAAACAAACTAAAGGCGAGAATCAACAGATGAATAGATTTGTTGTGCTGTGGTTTTTAGACATACAATATGCTGGTAAACTTATGATTTCTGCTTTCTGCTACCCTTTTCCAAACACTGCATCATAGATACTGAATGTTATGGAAATTTCATAGATCATTTCCTTAACACTGGCCTGTGCTAGTTTTAAAGTCGCATCTATAATAGTTTGATTTATGGTAGTGCTACAAGTCATGTTTCAAAACCGAAAGGTTACAGCCTGGATGCCACTGGCTGTATAACCCCTACCACCCCCTCCCTTGAAAACAAGTTAAATGACTCTAACACAGCTAACATAATAGCTCACCTTTCCCATACGCAAGTTGCGCCTTTTCTCTTCAGGTGAAAAATGATGTATGAGGGGAATAACAATCGAGGGCCCTTGCGTTCACATCTCCATTGTCCTACTCCCGCTGCACCTCCTTGTCCTTTTCCCTGCCTTCCTTTGTGCCATCTGTAGTGGTCCTCTTATTTGTTTGGTGAACACGTGGACAGGCCCGGGGCATACTCAGGTGACAGGCGGCTGCTAGCCTCACCTCTCCTTTGGTTTTTGACTACAATGGCCGCAGATCCTCAATGGTGACTTTCCACTTGCAAAGATAGATTACTTCTTTTGTTGGCTTTAAAGAGAGGAATGCAGTGAGAGGTGCCGGTAAAGATGGTTTTCTTTACATAGTTATGAGCAGGTTTGATGGCGTGCAGCAGGTTGCACCAGTTTAAGTTGCTTTGGTTAATATGTGATGCAAACAAATCTTGTCCAGACTTATTCCAGTAAAGCGAGATTAAACTCCATGCCATGTTAGTACTGACCTGAAATAGTCTTATGTCGTCATCATTAATCAAATGTTGACTGCGAACAATCAAAAGGTAATTTTAAGTTTTCTCGGAGTCCAGTTAAAGAGATTATCTAGGAAATGCTAAGCACTAGGCCTCGGTATCGCTTCAAGTCGATCATGTGTGTTTGGTCTCTAAGTCCTCTCCTACTGTTAAAGAAGCATTACTGCTGGTGTAGGATTAACTCACTAAACCTTCCAATGCTCTCCCTCTCACTCATACAGCCACGCAGTGTCAGTGAAGGCCACAGTTTGGTCTTTTTTTTTCGACCCAGATTAACACTATGTTGAGTTTGCAGTAGTTGCGACATACTATACTGGTTCACAGTAGGCTTTACAGTGTTCACATACTATAAGTGTAATGATGTGACCCAGTGTTGTATTAAATGAACAGTTAATGTCAATTTCATATATTTTGTAGTCAAATATTTTCTGCCCATGTGGAGGAGGCAATACGCTAACCCGTTCCAGTCTTAATATTTTTATGACCTGACTAATATTTCCAAATATAGTGTAGTTTTTTTTTGGTTTTTTATTTAAATACATTTTAATGCATTCGAACATTAGAAGACTGTGTATTTCTCTTTTTTTTTGGTGGAAAACCATTAAACATTTTCATCTTCTCTCTCCACAGACGCGCAGGGCAAACCAAGAGATCTTGTGTCTCACAGAGGCCTATAGAGCTGTGGAGGGGGACTTCCTGACTTCCTGATGGTGACAACAAATGGCAATCCCTCTGTTCACCTTCAAGATTCAACACATTTTTTTTGGCTGGTATCTGCAGCATGGGAACTTCCATGGCTGCCAACGATCCTCATCTATATATCTAGCAAAGGTGATGCATAGAAAACCAAACTTCAGCCCAGTCAGATGAACCCCTGTCCTGACAGACTCCTGCTTCTTCTCTGGAGGGCACTAGACCTCGCCCACCCTGCTGCTGCCCACCCCAGTTAACATGGATTCCTCCATTAAAGTGATTGTGATTGCAAACGTATAACCCACAAGACATGCTGGGCTATTTGCCTGTACCTTTGGTGAATGTGGCACCTGTTGATTTAGTCTTGACTCTTTGGCAAACAAAAGAGACTTCCTGTGAGGAGCACTCCACTCTTTGGGACGATGGAATTGGACCAAAGAGAAGCCAATGTCTGTATCTGATAAGACACTAACAAAGCAAAAGAGGTGCCCTTTAAATAATATAGTGGATTGAAACCTGGACGGAGGGAAAGCAAGAGAAATGAAATTAAAAGTATAACTATATCAACCCCTAGTATGGGAAGCAAGTGGAGAAAGAAAATATACTGTATACTGTTGTAAAATTACGCTGGACTCTCACAAGAACTGGGAATTTAAGTATTGTAAATGCTATTGTATTGTTCTGCATATTATGTTGTTTCTAATAGATTTTTTTAAAAAAGGATGTGAACTTTTTTCTCTCTTTTTTTTGTTTTCCACACTGTGTGTGAGCGCCGTCTCTCCATCAAATTTGACCTCTTGTCCTCTCTCCCTACTGAATAACACTGCATTTTTAAAAGGAAAAAAAGTAAATAAATGAACAATTCGATCAGTCGGTCATTTCTTGAAGGGCCTTTATTTGGATTGCTTGGAATACCACACCGATTGAGATCATTTTTTTTTCCTTCTGCATAGGACACGCAGCAAAAGCTGGTGCAATTAATTGTATTTATGTTACATTGTCTACACCTTGTCACTCCATCTTTTTTTTTATTATTATTATTTTCATATCATTTTATTATATCCTCCCCTAGGGTGGACGTTTTTTATTGGTATAAAAAACGATGATGTTTGGGGTAATCAAGCTCATTTAATATCCAACTTCAGTGAAACTCAAGCTACTCAAAATTTCTAGTAGCTAACATTTTGGAAAAGAAGATCTTTAATCTGGTTGCCACTGTGCTTTTTTGTTTTGTTTTGGGGATTATTGTAATTGTAAAGATGGGTAACAGACATGATACACAACTCCCGTTTATGCTCACAAACAATCTAAAAAAAATCATTGTGGATGGGAAACTACAAGTGTGTGTGTCCCACAAACATGCTGTTTCCTGTTTTTCTCCATATGTGTCTGTGATTGAGGGCTTCTGGAAGTCTATTTGCAGTGTTTTAGTGATGTTTACGTCACATGGTTGAACACTCGCATGGCCAGTGGATTCTCTTCCCCTTTTCGTTTGATGCAGCCTGGTAACAGGGAGAGGCGAAGGCTATGGGGAAACACCATTTATGCCACAGTCCATTCATTTTGATTTAACCAGATGATGTAATGCTGATCAACAGACAGGAGAGAATGTAAAAGTCACTGTGCGTGTCAGGATGCATGTGAGGGGTACCGTGCATGTATGAGAGTGTGTGTGTGTGTGTGTGTGTGTGTGTGCGCGCTATCAATGCTTCCATTATCCATTGCTTCATACATGTATTACGCACATCTTTAAGATTCATTTGAAGACATGTTTCGTATGCTTTTCCTTTGAAGGGTGTATATGTACATCTGTGTTGTAAATAAATACTTTTTGTCAAATAACAGAATTCCTAACTAGTCTCAAATGATCTTCCAATACACAGGTATGACATATAAAACACATTGTTGGTTGTTTAGAGTTAAAAAATAAAATAAAATAAGCAGCAAATAACCTTAACTGACTTTTGTTAAACTAGATTAGTCACAAACATGTCAAATGCCCACTAAAGAAAGATAGAGGAGCATTTATACTTAAAGAACATGCACTTAAGTCAACCCTCCTCCCATTGCTGCGGATAATGTGCAGCTAATGCATGCGTTATGCTGTAATTTTCTCACACAGAAGAGAAGAGAGGAAAGAGGGTCTCGATAAGAAAGCGAATTATCCTTCATTTAGCATTAAAATTCATTTAGGTAAAATTGCTACAAACGTGTAAATGGGGAGATTAGTTCTCCCTCATGCCTTGTTGCCCGCAGTCAAAGGGCTCCGCATGAAGCCCGGCGCTCTGCAGCCGAGGTTGTCTCCGGGATACTACGCGCTTGAGGAGAAAAAGGCTGAGCCGATTGAGCAGGCGAGCGGGTAAGAGCCGAGCGACTTCTTTTTCTAATTGATACATTTCAGAGAGCAGCACTGCATCCCAAAGTCAATGCGCGCACCCCCCGACCAAGAGCGAGTCTGTTTTATCCATAACAATATGTGCGTATAAATCAATACTCTGCCCTTCTTTCTCTCTATCACTCCTCCGAGCAACTATTGTGTTTTTACTGCCTTTGCCGAAGTGAACGCTATTTACACTAAAGAAGGGGAAAAAGACACGCTCTTAAAAAACCCGGGCGACGTTTTAATTGCTTCGCCTCTCCACCATGGCTGGAAAATCCGAGGCTGTGAAATGTGAATTCCTAAGCCTGTAGCCGCTGGGAGCTGTGGAGACAAGAGGAGAAAGCCCATGCTTGACTGCCCTCTTTAGGGAGGCCTGGAAACTGTCCGGGGCAGGGACGTTTGGAGATGGCGCACAGTTCCACATCTCCCTTTACGCACGGACGCAAAGTGTGCCAAAACACTTTTGAGCGACGCGATAGAAGTAGAAAATCAAAGAAGGTTAAAAGGAGCGCGTGGCTGCATCAAAAGAGAGCACAGCAAAAGTGCATTCAAAATAAATTTGTTCTGAATAAATCAATATCGCACCGTGCCATCCCTATGTTTAATGCGAAAACCAATGTTTCTTGTTAGATGTACAGTTATGTATTTATGCATATATGTTGATTATTTTAAAGTGCCAGGTGACAGATATAACTGTCGCTGACAATCATCACTGAATTTAATTACAGTATGCATCTATTACGAAAACAGTTGTCTTGAAAAAAGACAAGTAACGGCTGATTAATAATACATATTTTTGATCCAATTATTGAAATTATTTTTTTTAGTTTATCTTACCCCGCTGACATTTTAACATAGTATAAAAATATTTAGAAGGTGCTTGACGTGATAAAAACGTGATTACATCCAGATATAAATGTTTCCTCACTGTGCGCACTAATAGCCTAAATCTGATCTCTTTTTTTGCAAAAACCTTTACATTAAAGCGATTCAGAGTCTCTCTGAATAATTTTGTCACAGCTGACCTATATTTCAAACTCCTGCGATTTTAATGCCAAACGCCTTCTGACTGACCTGCTGTCACCTTTTTTTTAAAACTCATGAAACCACACGAAGTTTCGCCTGTGCTAATTTCAAAAACTGTGAGTTTAAAACGTAATTGGTAGTCAATGATGATTTTAGGCCTAACCACTCCTCTCTGTCTTACAAACACAATCTGACCGCGAAGTGAATCGTCAGAGTAATGAATGGAGCAGAAATATGTTCCAGAGGCATGAGGTGTTCGGGCAGGCCTGTCTTCCTCCCACAACGCAAACATTTATGTGTTTTTATGTTTGAAGCCGGGAAGAAGCAACCGTGTGCCTCTTGCTCCGTGCTACGATACAAGCCATGACAAATCTCGGCGGCAGTGTGTGTGTTTCCTCCTAAAACACCTTTTAGTCACTGATTCCTAAACGACGACCTAGTCAAACTGTATTTCTCGATACTTAATAAGATGGAACTAATTTCCTTTTTTATTTCATTCTACATTTCTTCAGTTAAAGCGTGGACACAAACTGGAAATTATTGGAATTTTTATGGAAATTTGGTTTAAAAAATAACACAACTCTGGAGTTTTGTTTTGTTTTGTTTTTTAAATACATTTATCCATTAAAAATAATAAAACAAATAAAATAACAGATTAGGCCTTAAAACCATAAGACAAAAAATACTTATAATTAAAATTCTGCACGTTTTTTTTCCTCTTTCTTTACGTGAACCAGGATTTAAATGCTGATTAATTAAAGTGTCCTTTATTACCTTCATCTTTCACAAGCACAGTTCCCAATTCGAAGGGAAAAGCGTAAAGAATATATATGTCATGAGCTCTCAGCAATGCAATACTGCACCAATCAATTTTCTATAGTTTCCAAAGCGAAAATCATTGCACAGGAAATACATATATAGTTGCGGTGATATGTCAATATGTAGCTACTTAATGAAATCGATATGAACAAGAACACAAATTGCACCGCAGTTTCCAAACTTTCCAACACTTCCTCCGAAAACCCCCAACACCGAACCAGTAAAAAAAACAAAAACCCTCCACTTGCAAACGTCGCGTGGCAGCTGGTTTGGAAACAAAAGAAGGAAGAAAAAAGAGGGAGAGAAAAGAAAAATCTGTTGGTTGGTGGGAGAAAGAGAGCGAGAGAGGAAAAAGAAGAGAGGATGACTGTTGAGCAGGGGCCATTTTGGATGTCATCTGTCTCCTTGGCGACGGGGCCCCGGCCCTCAAAAGCCCCTTGGGCGCACGGATTGTTTGAGAGGAGCCCGCTATTTTCTGCAGCATCATTTATCACTGTCACCACATAATGATTCCCCTCGCAGCTCCTTATTGATGTTTGTAATTGCATTATCTCATAAGGGGGAATGATCAATGGAGCCGAGAGGAGCATCGAGGGGTCAGGAGATGCCGGATTGCTGTTTGTCCATTTAATGCAACCAGGCTCTCATTATCTGCAGCCTCTCTGCTTTCAGAATAAGTAACGTTCTCGTCTGCTCCCCTCTGAGGTTTTACATAGCAGCGAGGAACAAGAGGAGGGGAGAAACTGCGCGTTTCATTTGTTTAACCCTAAGCCACAGCAGAAAAAATAAATAAATAAAAACAAATGCAAAGGAGAGAAAGGAGAGTGAAAGTAAAGCGATTAAGCCTTTTGTTATCAGTTCCATTACATCTGATAAACGAGCCTCTGAATTCAAGCGCACATCTCTGGGCTTTTGGGCATCCGTCTTTAATAGTCATATAAGTTTTGGTGATTAAACTTATCTATAACAATCTGCTTTCTTGGTTTGAGCGTTCAAATCCACCTTAAGCGCGCGCAAGAAACAAATGAGAGTATAATATGAAGTTATTTCAGGCTGCATAATGTAGCTGATGATGAAGTGCTGTTGGTCAGAAATCGTGACTTTGGTATTATAAAGTTTGAGATCTCGCACTAGCTTCGGTTCAGACGATGCCTTTAGCAGAGATTCTTGTCGGGGGGGATGAAGTCATGAGATCCGGTTTCAGAGCCCGACTGAGGCCCCTGCGTCAAACAAAATGCGACACTAACCTTTTCCAAACAACTTTAAGGAATAACGACATAATTACTATGACGTGAAGAACTGGCGTGGCCCCCCACCTTCACGCACATGGCAAGCAAATTTGCTGTTACGTGCATCGAAGTTACTAAAGAGCATAGGAAAATTCTGTTAAAAGGGTCATTTTGATTTTCAAAATAAACCCGATTTAAGGAACTTCTAAAAATGTTTTGATTTTATTTAAACAGAAAACATTTAGAGGTTTTCATCTGTTCAGATGGGGAAAAAAATAACTCAAAATTAATAATAAAAAAAAGACACACTGAAGTACGAAAGTTGTCCAAAGTTTTCTATATTTTCAGCTGTCGCATATATACAGTCAAACGTTAGAGAAAATTGGAAATGACTCAAGCATGAATGTAAAGCTTGCTTCGCTTCTTCTGAATATTTCACTAGCTTACAACAGAAATATACATATCATTTTCCAGGCCCATTGTAAACGTCCTTGTTTGGTTTCTGTGGAAGACGTGACAGCTGCGACTGCAGGATGAAGTTCTGCAATCTTGTGGCGAACGCGCTGCGCGTCATGGCGCACAGGGAGGGCTTGTCAGCAGGTATGAGGGTGGATATGTGAGCCAAGAATTAGAGACATGCGTGCTAGAGTGTGCTAGACACAGGCAGTGACAGAGAGCCTGGCGCAGAGAGATACAAGGTAAATACTTAAGCTACTGGTTTGCGGAGAAACTACACCGCTCATTCAGACCAGGGATCTTAAGTTTGGGATCTCTTGTGGGTGTGTGGTGTGTTTCTCTTCTCTGCAGCTTATTACCAGAGACATCCGGTACTTTGGATATCATGTTATTGGCCTCCGTGTTTTCCCTGCTAGGTGCTCCGGCTGCGGGGAAGGAGAGGCCGCTGGCAGCACACCTTTCCAGCGGAGGGAAGCAAACCGCGACTATTTCATATCCAGAGATGTTTCTGTCAGCACCTTCCTCAATACTCACCTCTCTCCCTCTCTCTCTCCATCTCTGTTTGAAAGGTCACCTTAGCAGCATCAGGCAGGGCAGGTCAGATGAGCCAGAGGAGCACTGGGTTGGCAGGTGGTGGGTGTCAACTCCTCACAGTTCACCTGGTGCGGTCTGATCTAATAATGCGACCCGCCGCTCCTCAAGCACACGCCCTCCATTGCCCACGCTCTCTTTGGCACAAAACAGAAGAAATAAGTTAAAACCATCCGCTTACTGCCTGTAAAGTATTGCATTTAAACTCAACATTTCCCCCTCCTTCCTTTCTTTTGTCTTTTCTTTTTCACCAATTCAATATTTAATTGAATATTCCTCTCAGCATTTTGATCCCCTGAAACACGAAACTGTGAGCCCTTCATATCTGGAAGTTCGAGTCACCGAAAGACGAGACGTGGACACAGTAAAAGGTACGCGGTGTCAGGATGAAACAGCGCTACTGTTTTTGGATGCGTGTCAAAAAGCACCTCACCACTGCCCTAATTTGCCCAATCTAAAGAAAACTTCGATTATTATCGAATTATTATTAATATTATTATTAACAGAAGTAGCAGTATTGCACAACTGTGCATCGCTGCAATTTTGTTGCGAAGTCGCCCTCATTAATAAGCCCGCGCATGACTGCATGGATGAGTTTTAATTCTGTTGTTTTTCAACGTGCGGCTCTGCCTCTCTGCACAGCACTGAGTGGCTGCAGGCGCTGACTGCTTGGCCTCTAAAGGTAAACAGTGAGGAAGCGAGTCCAGACAGGACAGTGGGGCTGAATTCCAGCTTCAACACAATACTGATAAAGTACTGGCCCCAAGCCACTTCTCTTATTAGTTTACTTATATATTGTGAGGCCGCTCCAGCATACATCACACAAACCAATCTGCGCTCTAATCTCAAGATGTGTTTTTGGGCGGTTGTTGTGGTAGCAAGTGTTCTTTAAAGGCTTTTGGTGGCTAGATAAAATACATTTTGTAAAATAGTAGACTTGATTATGTACAAAAATGGATGTTCCGTTCGTTTTTAAGGTTTTCTGCTACTTTAAAGTGCAGCACAGCAAAATAGTAAAGATGTGGATTCTCTTACTGTCATACTGATAAGAAAAGATACAGTAACATTTCTTTTAAATATTACTCCCAGACATAGTTGGCACAGATGCTACCATTTCAAAAGAGGTATAAGAGGTGCTTTTCATTAAAAAAAAAAACCTCATATGTTGAGATTGGAGTCATACTATAAACCAGGACATCTGCATGTAATATCTGGTCTAACAAAGCTCTAAAGTAAAATAGTTTGGAAAAAAGCTGTTCCTCCCCATTCTCACTGTAGTGGCTGATGGATGCAAAGCTGTGAATGTGCCATCCGGCTCACATATTCATCAGTCTCACATCAGTGATGGGTAAAGAAAAACGCCAGCTCTGCACGCTCTCACCCTGTCAACCGATTTCCACCCTCCAACTGTGACAATGTGCGTCTTCATCTTGGCTGTTATTTTGTCTGTTTCTTTCCCTGCCAGAAATGCAGCCTCAAATGTGTGTGCATGTGTGCGTGTGTGTGTGTGCATAGGAGAAGCATTTAGAATGAAAGCTGCCTTAACCTGAACATTTGAGCATAACCTCAATTTAAATTTAATATGTCGAGATGGACACGTTGCTATGACTAATCTATACTGTCAGTAAAAAAAAAAGGCCATTTTCTCCATGTCCCTTGTGATTCAGCTTTCTTTAAACTTTTCTCTGTTAAGTAAAACTTTAATTGCTGTAATAGTTTCAGCAAGCTCAAACTCATGTGCTTGAATTTAGGCATTCATCAGTTTTTTTCCTTTGGCCTTGGTTCTTCATAGCTTTAGTCATTATGTTAATCATTAATTTGGTACAGATTACACACTTCCAGAAAAAAGCATGTTAATTTTATACAAGAAGTCTTTTCTAGAGCATCTTTAAATATATTCTGTCAGAAAAGAAAGAAAGAAAGGAGAAAATAAATTATTTATATGGCAAACCTTTAAAATATGAGTTTTTAAATGTTGGAACGACGTCTTTAACTATCAAACAAGTGGCTTTGAATCCATGGAGTTGAAATTTAGCAACAGGTCATCTAACACTTTGAATACAAGACCAAAGAGTGCAAATAATACTTAGTTTTGATGATGCGAAAGTCATGGTTTGGGTTAAAATGCAACATCTGGTTTGATAGAATGATCATGTTCAGTTGTTGTCATGTTTACAATAATAATACACACTTAATGTTACAGCACAATACAAACAATACAGCTAAAAATGAGCAGTGCTTTATCAACCTGTCCACCCACCCCAGCATCCTCCCGCACCTGTGACTGCACAAGTACACCTCTCTCTACACATAAATTGGAGTTATGTGTTGGATTATACTGCATGTGTACACCCACGAGGACCGCCGTGGACAAGTACAAGACTCCATGGTCACAACAAATGCATCTGCAGTTTGATAAAATAAATAAATAAATGGACGTAATTTTACCAAAGTAAACGCTTGCATACTGGCAGATGAGCAAGTGTAATAAGGTTTTTCAACATGTCAGGCAGCAGTGTTTATTTAAAATGGAAACGGCTTCACAGAAATATTTACTTGATTCCGACGTGAGGCTGAGCATACTTAAGAGAAATATATTAACATAAAGTAAACATATGAAGTCGAATTGAAGGGAAAAAAAGGACTCTTTAAAAATGGTGGTATTGTGTAAAAATATTTCTTAATGGAAATGCGACTATAAACTATAATGTAGAAAATATACAGAGTAATCAAACTACTACTACTGCATCACAGAACTACTGAACCCTGTTCACTCTATTTATCAACAGTACAGCTACACACTAGATTTTTCACTGAAAACTACATGTCAGGTCTGCAGAAGTGTAAGACTGTAGACTCATTTATCACTCACTCAGAGCGAAATGGCACGTTTACAACTTTTCTCCACACCAAGCTATCCCTGTCTTTTCTCTAAACCTTGGGATCTCATTGCACAATTTACAAAGCAAATCTCACTCAGCCAGCGCACAGAGAGAACGAAGAGGCAGGGGCCCTGAACGTGCATGTCCCGACACAGTGCAGTGTTATGTTCGACGCGGCACAATTTATGGGCCATGGACAGTTTATAAGAAGCAATGCAGTCTATCAGAGAGGCAGGCGAACTGAGGACAGGGGGGGATCGTTGCCATGCAGGAAGCTGTGTTTTGGAATAATATACTCCATGATAAAGATGTTTCCCTCGTGACGTGAAACAGCAGGAAGCACCAATGGCCACTTACTCTTCCAACCAAATATGAAATAGTAGCTGTGAGCTGCCATGTTTTTTTTTGTTTTTTTTTCCCCCCCAGTCTTTTGAGCCTTACATGAGATGTTAAGATTTTCAGACTCTGGAGATTTCGGCTGTTCCCTCAGTTTAGTATCTAAATGAAATCATCAGCGACATTTAGGCCAAGCAGTAAAATTTAATAACTGATAAGATTGGGACATGGATGGTTCTTTTATCATACAGCAAAGTTACAGTGTGAGAACTCGGGCGCAATTCCAATTCAAGCACAAAAAACCTCACTAGCACCACCAGTACCTGCTGTCACTATCAAAGACTTTTTCTACCACACGGTATTTATTACTACACCACTACAAAAGAACCAGTTGACTTATTTGACTTACAAATATTACAATAGGGATGTGATTTTATAATGCATAATAAGTCTGATTTTATAACTTTTTTTATTTGAATCCCCCACTTTACTAGTATATAATCAGAAAAAGAAGTAAGAAAAAATCTGTACTTTCCAAGATATACTGTTAGAGCAATGTTTTTTGGCTAAAGCAATGTTTTTTTGGCAATTTAAAATATAATATTGAATTACCAGTTGTTATTGAAGGTGTACCAATTGAAAATGTGAGGGAAAACAAATTTTTGGGAGTTGTAATTGATAACAAAATTTCATGGAAACCCCA
>VUQR01006175.1:3132-19844 GCA_015108515.1 Hemichromis elongatus
TATTATTTCATTCATTTTTTTTTTTTTTTTTAAATAAATGTGTGTGTGTGTTATATTTTTAATCTCTGAATGATTATAAACAGGGTTGTAGGTTATGTACGTCGAGACAGGTAACTTCATTTAATTTGATTTAATCTGCAATTTGAACCCAGAACGTTTAACTCCACCCACCCCAATGTTGTCGTACAATCCACTTTCGGTGTCTAATGGCGAGAACATGGCGAGGGATGTCTAAAATGTTAGATTGTATCATAAAGATTTCAGTTTGCTTGTTGCAGAATTTAAAAAAAAAAAAAAGAAAAGAAAAGTGCATATTTTCCCATGTTGAATTTTCTGGGGCTGCTTCACTATAAAAGCCTCCTTTTTACCAAATGGAGGCTTTTAAGTTGAAGCAGCTGTAGGAATCTTTACGTTTGTATTAGCAGTAGTGTTACAGCTTGGGTTTAGACTTGGGGTGGAGGGGGGCAAACAGTGATGCTCGTTTTCTCTCTTTTATGTGAAGTTAATTTAAACTCAGCCACAAGCTTTGTGGTAAATATTTTAAATATACCACATTTGTATTAGTGACCCCCATTTAGAATACTAGTTTAAACGGTTCACGCAGCCCGGGCTGTATTACAAACATCCTCTTGACACAGGTACATGTGGGGCAGGAACCCTTTGAATAGCAAGAACTAGGTCACCTTACACAGATGCGATATTGAGTTTAAATTAAAGACGTGGAGAATGTTTTTCAGTAGATTCTTTAGTTTCCCCATAAGTTATACTGAAGCTATTGTTATCCCTGATTTATTATCTGTTTCTAATGTTTTTACTTGTGATTCTTTAACTACAAAAAGATATTTGAATTAAAAAAAACCCTTTGTGATGCCAGGGCTGCAGCACAGTGTAGGTGCGATAAAGATGAACAGTGTGAAGACTTGGTAAATTCCTGTATCCAGAGTGATGTGTGGCATATCTGTACTAATGCTGCTCTGCTTTGTGGAGCAATAATAAAAATGATGTGTTTACTTCCCCCTCCCCACCAACATCACATGAAAATGTCAAACACCTGAGCTGCTTTTATATGCATGAGTGACACACACCGTGCACCGATGTCTCGTTAGCACGTTATGATCGATGGCACTCAAAGAACGTTAACTCCCATATACATTTCCTCCTTTTAACCAAGCAGCAGACCCAGTATACGACCAGTGTTTTGTTACACGTTTTGTTCTGAAGGGGCTTGTAATGACTTGCATTTATTGAGTTTTTTTTTTTTTCTATGCTGATTTTTATTCTTTAAAAAGCCAATTGATAATTTAGGTGATGGATGAAACTGGTTGTACATATGACTTGTAGCATTCTCACTTTACAGTGAGTCACCTGTGATGCTTGATTGTTTCTTTAAATAAAGGGTAACTCTAAAAACCATTCAAATTTTAGCCGTTTTGCTTTTGTGTGATATTATTCTGTTAAATATATATACAGTTTAACAAAGATGCAAAAAGGATATTGAGCAGGTCAAGTAGGAAAATTGTCAAGTGGTAGATTTGAAAATATTTGAAGAAACCAAAAATTCGGTAAAGAATTACTTGGGTGATTAGGACTCACTGGACACTTTATTACTATGTTGTTACCAGATTGGACCCCTTTTGCCTCAGAACCTGGAAACATTCCTCACAGGCTCTGGTCCACGTTAACTTCACATCAGTTGCTGCAGATTTGTCAGCTGGGCAGCCATGATTGAAATCTCCTGTTCCACCACATCCCAGTGGTGCTCTACTAGATTAATTGTCACATTCATGAAACCAGTTTGAGATGATTTGAGCTTTAAAAAAGGGTATGCTATCTGGCTGAAAGCAGCCATCAGAAGACGGCTACACTGTGGTCAAAAAGAAGATGGAGATGGTCAGCAACCATCTTGATGTGAGCTTACTGAGGGGCTCAAAGTGTGTCAAGAAGATATCTCCTACACCAGACTTAGCCATCTCCAGGCCTCGAGGGCCGGTGTCCTGCAGGTTTTAGATCTCACCCTGGGTCTACACACCTAAATCGAATGATTAGTTCATTACCAGGCCACATCAAGGACGCATTTAAAACCTGCAGGACACTGCTCCTAAAGGCCTGGGTTTGGACACCACTGTCCTACACCATTCCAGCAGCAGCAGGATGGAGCTTTGCTTTTCTATCAGCTCGAAGCAATCTGACTATTCTCTGCACTCAAGCAACAACAACAAAGAATTTTTCCCAGACAACTGCCACTCTGTGGATATTTTCTTTCTCAGATCACTGTAAACTGTTGAGATGGTTGTGTGGAAAAGTCTCAGGATATCAGCAGTTTCTGAAATACTCAGCTTGTCTTACACCAACAACCATACCCATAGTCACCAAAAATACCTTTCTATCCACTTTGATGCTCGGTTTGAACAGGTCATCTAGACCATATCTACACTCCTAAATGCACTTAGTTTCTGCCATGTAATTTGCTCACTATTGCTTAGCATGGCAGCTTTAGGTGTGTAGTCAGAATAATGATTAGGAGCAGTGATATAGTAAGACAAAGACACGGCACCCAAATAATCCTGAATTAAATACTTCAGAAGAACTCTGTGGGAGAAGTGCAACTTAAAGGGGTAGGTAAAAATCTTTAAGCTTTTTAAATGTTTTTTAAACTGTATGCAGTTTTATATGCATTCTTTTTTGTACTGGTGACCATTAAAACTAAAGGAAGTTCAGAGATTGCCCTAAATAACTGTGCCTGGCTGCTGGGTGGTTTTCTTCTAAACTCACTCTAAATTGGCTATATCCACTTAAATACCGTACATGGTGTAAAAGGCTGAGTGAGGAAAAACATTGAAAAGTTGAAAATGTGCTATAAATGTAGATGATGTATCATTGTTTAAGGAAATGCATGTGTGGTCTGGAAATGATCCCAGCAACCATCACACTCAATTTAGGATCACCAATTCAACTAACCCCACTAATACATACTATATTCTTTATATATGAAAAAGTGATCACAGCTTAAATCTAGATTAAAAGTAACAAGTAACTGTCAAATAAATGTGAAAAAAAGAAATGATAATGACATCCAGTTTAACCATCTTAAAATCTAAATATAAAAACTTTAAATGAACATATTTTATAATATGCTCCAAAGTCTGCCAGCAGGTGGCACTCTCACACACATTTTGACCTATTTTCAAAGCCAATATTGACCTCAGGAGCTACTAGTAAGCATTATGTCAGACAAACGTACACCTCAGGAAATAGTGACAGGAATTTTAATGTGTGATGTTCTGAATGTAAAAGCTGCAGCTGATATTTTCTCTAGTTTATTCTCCTGGGGCTTCCCATTTCCTATCTTGAGTGACAACTCCTGTATTGTATCTCTAATCAGAGCCGTGACTTCAGCTTGAGTACCCTTGTGCACACGCTCTGTTTAGCAGTGGTATGTTTCTTGGAAGGAGAATGAAGGAGGAAAGGTGTTTGATGGGATTCCCTCGATGTACTGTGCTGGCCCCCTCTGGGCGTGCAGGGTCATCCTGCACATGAAGAACACGTAGCAGATGCTTGATAAAAGCTGAATGCACACTCAACTGAGGCTGCCATACTGGCTTTGATTTATCGGGCATGTACACAGATTCCCTTTAAGCTGAACGGGGTTTAGGCTGCGTACTGTTCTGCAGTGTAAAGCGAAGGCAGATGGCAGTTTAGAAGTTTCTGTTCTTGTTCATTTAACTCGCTTTGGTCCATATGGTTTTCTATTGTCCTTGCTTTAACTTTACCAGCAGTGTTCTTCTTAAGTGCCATGTCTGCAGCAGGAGAGCTGGATTCTGTATGATAACACTATGTTGTACTATGACATTTCTACAGAGGCTCTTTTATGCTTCTTTTCAGGCTGGCAGAGTTTATTAGTTCTCCAGACTTTCATGGTCCCTAATAAAAGAATCCTGCAGACTTTGGTGAAACTGACTTTTCTACATTGAAGAAATAAAAGGGGGAAGTGTATGCCAAGGAGTTCAGTTTTCTGTGTTTAGCCAGTGCAGTAGGTGTGAATCATCAGTGCAGATGAAAATGGCCAAGACATTAAAATTGCTGGTTTATTTAGAGCTCATTAGGGAGAAGCTCTCAATAAGGCTTTCAGCTACAGCTCTTAGGCGAAAGAAGTTTTTAGTTTTGATATTACTAATAGGAAATATGCAATTTAATTAAGTCTTTATTATCATGTTAACCATCATATTATAGCAGTTCATATGAAAGCCCTCTTCTAGCATCTTTTTCTGTAACAACAACCCTCCTTCACTACATCCATAAACCTTCTCAATGGTCTTTCTTTTTACCGCCTGCCTGATATCTTCAACATCTTTGCCCAAAATATTGGATCACTGCCTCTCTAACTTCGTCCAATTCTATTTACTTATATATTTTTTTTAAAAAAAGAATTCTTTTGTATCTTATATTTTTCTAAGTGGAGCTACATGAGGCATTTATGGATACTTTCCCTCCCCTTTTTTAATAAAGCACATCCACTGATGCCTCTGCAGACACAAGGTCTAACTATTTCAAGGTTCCCAAAGAGAAACAGGGTTTCAAGCCTCTTTTGTTAATGTGAAAACACAGAACAGCTGAGCAGAACTGCCATGCTTTGGTAGAAATGTTCTTTCAGATTTACAATTTGTATTTGGGTTGTTTCTCTCTGAGGTTACTCCGAGTCTCCTGCATTTGTTTTGAGTCTTATGTTTGTTGTTTTCACTTAATGCTTTGCAGATAAATAGCAGGAATTTGGCACTTTGAGCCCTCTGGCCTGTTCAGTCATCCGTCTATGCTTTCCATAAATCCCAGTACACTTAGCTTTAGATAAGCAACCAGTAGCTTTTAGATAAATGTTGTTGAGGAGAACCATAAATTAAAACTGTTAAAGTACAGTGTCGGATTAAATGTTATTTAACTTGTGTCTGTGGAAGGGAAATGAAAGTCTGTGTGCAACTGAGGCTAATTTTTTACCTTCTCTCACTGGATGGATACGCATGTTTTAACCTGACACACCTTTTCCAGACGACCACAAACAGAAACCCCCAAAAACTTGTTTCCCACACCCCCGTAGTCCAATTCCATAATTCACCGTGAGAATCAGTTCCATTTTCATTTTGCCAGCTACAATTTCTGTCAAATCTCATGATAATAACGGTACTCTACAAAGAGATTGTACTCCGATAAGTCTTGAAAGTCTTATCATATAATAAATGACAAAGCACTTATCCAGCATGCAGAAAAAGGCAGATGCATTTTTTGGTTTGAATGTTTTAAGAAATACGTAAATAAATAAATCCAGACACTAGTGGACAGAAGAGGTTTTTGCTCAGACCACAAAAATCCATGACAAAAACAGAACAGTGTTATATGATCTAGCCGGTCCCTCTGGTCTACTGGACACCAGCGAGGTACGAGTATGAGCGTCCAACAAGGCAGCACTTGTTCTGTGAGCTTTGTCCCCTCAGTACCCTCCATGTGGTCAGACCATTACCACACATAAGGAAGATAAAGAGACTGGGATCTCTTTGTTATAATAGGAAAATTTTAAGATTACCCGGTCATCGAGGTTGGACATGTTTTTGTTTCTTTAGACTTCAAAGCTCTCGCAGAGCAGTTAAAGATGAGGATAATTTTCTCCACAGTGGTGCTTAAAATCTTGTTTTAAGACCCACAAAAAGATTGTTTAAAGAAAGAAAATTGGAATGTGTGTGTGTGGTTACTGAGAAAATCTGTGAATATAGCTGAAAATTAAGTATGTTTATGGGGTCATATTTCTGTTTTATTTGTTTTTTGTTAATATATTATTATTATTGTTTGCATTTCTTTGTCTTACTTACCCTGCCACACCGTCATTTGTCTCATTTCATTCCCACCAGAGCCAGATCACAAATTCACCTCCAGCCCTGCCATTTTATGGCTTTTTCAGCTTGTCTGTTTATGCTCTATGTTTCTTAAGCCAGATTGTTATACCTCTGATTTGCTTTGGACATTGCATATATTTGCTTTTTTTTTGCATTACCTACTAAATCCTCGTTTTTTTTAGTTTGCTTTGCCTGATCAGTCATAACATGAAACTATGGGAGAGATTTGTTGAAGCTAGACTAACTGATGCGAAAGTATAGAGGAGCCCAGAAGGAGCTACACTGTGTGTTTGTGGATCTAGAGAAAGCAGAAACAGAAATTGTGGCATTGCATGAAAGTTAGGAGTGGCAGAGAAGTATGCGAGGGTGGTGTAGGACATGTATAAGGACAGTGAGACAATTGTGAGACCTGCAGTAGGAATGATAGATGGGTTTAAGGTGTGGCTGGGATTACATCAGGGATTGGCTCTGAGCCCCTTCTTGTTTGCAGTGGTGATGGACATGTTAACAGATGAGGTCAGGATGGGTAGAGGCCAGGTGGAAGAGAGCCTGGAGAGGTGGAGGTATGCACTGGAGAGAAAAGAAGTGAACATCCATGGAAGCAAGACAGAGTAGATGTGTGTGAGAGGGAGGCAGGGAGAAACCTGAAGATGTAAGGAGGAGAGGTTGTGAAGGTTGTGAGTTTATTTCACTGGGAGCGAGCAGGATGGACAAGCCTAGAAACCAGTACATCAGAGGGACAGCTCAGCTCGAGCAGTTTGGAGACAAAGTTAAACAGTCGAGGCTGAGATGGTTTGAATATGTGCAGTGGAGGGATAGTTGAATATGAAGCTGCCAGGGAGGAGGCAAAGAGGAAGATCACAGAGGAGCTTTATGGATGTGGTGAAAGAGGACATGCAGAGGGTTGATGTGACAGAGGAGGACAGGTTGAGACGGAGGCAGATGATCCCCTGTGAAGGGAGAAAGACCACGTCACATGCCACCACGACCACCATTCCTAACCTTAAGTTACCAGAACGTTTGTGCAAACACGATTGAATTTTGTGAGTGTAAATCAATGGAAAATAAGGATATCAACACACAGTCCTCTGTGATCTCAACTGATCTCAACTACCATGTAATAGTTAGTAAATTAGAAAAAAAGTTTGGATGAAAAAGACTTTCAGCATGTTAGCACTGCTTTACCTAAACTCTGAGCACCTCTTCAAGAGGTAACCATTTGAACCTGAAAAAATTAAGTATAAAAAGTTGAAGCTACTTTCCTTATTTCTGAGTTTTCTCAGAAGGTTTCAGGCCTGAGCGGGCTCACCATATTAATGCTTGTAGCTACGTGCATAATCTGTCTTTGTCCAGCCAAGACTCAATGCCGTTACACATTCATGACAAAGTCTGTCTGTTTAGTGACTAATTGTTTCTCCACTGTAATTACAGTTGACCAAAATCTTTTTTTTTTTCTTCCACAAACACCCTCCTCTGTATCCACCCATATTTACATCTAGGAGCTCTGTCACTTCCCTTCAGACCAGATAATTACATGGTGGCTAAAACAAAAATAAAAATTAAACACAATGGTTTGTTGTTGTGTCTCCCCTTCAGTCTACAGCAGGTACATTTTCAGGAAACCAATGTGGTCGTGCCAGAGAGAAAACCCTGCCACGTTTCTTTGCCTGAATGCAAGGGCACTAAAATAGCAACACGGTACAAAGTATAAACACAGGATACACTGAGTGGATTTTTAGGGGTGAGGGGAGAGGGGAAAAGAAGAAAAAAACCACCACACGGTCCATTTAAAGAAATAATAAATGCTCACAGCCTGAGTAATACAACAAGGAAATGCCACAAAACTGCTGCTTATAAAGGGATTTTCCTCTAACCAGTAGTTAAATTTAAAAACATGAACTGCATGAACAAAAGTATAAAACACTGTCACGGCTTTCTTTAACTTATAATGACAGAGACTTCCCGGAGCCTGCGTAGCACACCTGTAAACAATACACTGACATACTGGCTCTTAATACTGGGGGTGTAGTTGTTGTCACGTTGCTTGCACCTGAGAGAAATAGCTGGCTCTTTAGCTGATATCTGGTGAATTTAGTGCAGCATGCGTCTTCTATTTGATGCTTGGCACATTTGCCCAAAAAGGACATTATGAGCATGTTGAGTCTCATAGTGTGGTAAAATAAAAAATATCTTGGACTCCAAAATAATGAGATGTAAAACTCTATAAATCTCTGAATCAAGTCATTATTTTCAACGTGACATTGTTTTACACAATTTTACAATATTGCTCTTAAATCATGATCTAACGTTATAACCAAATTATACATTTTTACTACACATACATCAGATTTGTAAGTCTTGTAAAATGATCTTGTGCAAATGTTTATCTCAGGGGTGCTGTTGACGCACTGCTTCATGGGTCTGTTAGTTTGTGCTGGTGTCACGACGCATTTTTTCTAGTCAGAAGGAAGTCGATGTTTACCCCAGTCCTAAAGTTTTAAACCAAACTCAGTGAGCAGCGCAGCTGTTCCCATGTTGTGGAGCACCTCACTTCATGTGAAATACACATCTGGTCCTCTTGAATTGTTGAAGTCCCCGAGCTGACACGTGAAACACCCTCCAGTACAGTTTAAACATTATCACGGGTCAACAGAACAAGTGAAATCTGCTCTTAGGTTTGGGCGTGGGAGAGTGTTTAGAATCCGCATTCCTTTGTGTGAAGAGAAAAAGAGAGAGAGAGTGTTCTTAGACATCTTAAATCTCTTAACAGCGGGGGAACAATAGCAGAAGGACTCAAAAGTGACAGTCTTTTTTGTTGACTATCCCTCTCCCGGTGCACAAGGTTTTTTTTTTATGTGTGTGTGCATTCTCCCCCCACCATCGTTTGTCTACCAGAAAGGTCGAGGAGAAAAATTAAAAGTGAAGAATGACAGGAAAATGCCCCTTTAATTAATTGGTGCAATTATTTCTGTGTAGTAGTTTCATACGACCAAAGTTTCCTTTGCACGCTTAAGACTCACAAAATAAGTGTATTGTGAGATAATTAATGTCATGGGAAGAAGAAGAAAAATAATATTCTGTTTCACTTTTTTTTAAATTCTCTTGGTGAAAAACTGTTGAATTATACCTACAAATGGGTTTTTAAATGAAGCCAGCCGAGAAGTTTAAAGGATAAGCTCTTCTTTGTCTGGCCTTGTGCAATGCCTTAAAAACTTCTAGACATTTGAAATCCCCTAATTAGTTACTTGAGTCACAAGTCAAATAGTTTAGGATTTTCTAATCTTGAGCATTATATATTATTCACATAACGTGTTAAATCGGCATCTGAATAATCTCTATTTGTTGGTATTAACTAAATTCATAACAGTTTTCATAACATATCTCGGCGCATGTAGCCATGGTCAAGGTGACCTGCTGAAGTTCAATCTGAGCATCAGAATGATGAAAAAGGGTGATTTAAATATCAATATGGACCAAAATATATGAGGAGTGTTTTCAGCACCTTGTTGAATCTCTGCCACAAATAATGACGGCAGTTCTGAATAAAAAGGAGAGTCCAACCTAGTACTAGTATTAACTATTTACAGTATTAATCTTTGAGCTCTGTGTGGACAAGCACCAGCACACATCAGTGAAGTTTTATTTCCATACATCTCCAGCAGCCCCCTGAGGTCATGTAATCAGGGCTTGCTGGCTGTGAAGCATACACAGAGCTTTTGCACCACTGGGCCCCAGACTCTGGGTCTCTCTCCCACTGAGCCTGAGATTTCCTTTCAAGATAAATATCGCAAAGTGCTTCACAACTAAATAATAAAAAACTTGGGAAAAAAACCCCCCACAAGTCCACAGCTGGGGCTATACCAATAAACATTTACTTCATTAATATTAATAAAGGGACTGGTGAGTGTATAGTGAAGTAAAAGTATAAGGTAACATGAAATGACAACCAAAAAACACGTACGTACATGTAAACGAGTCACTACAGTAGTTTAAATGTAGAAATAATCAAATATGAGCGTACTATGTCACAATTTCCTGCATAATAACAGGGCTCATTATGAATAGGACAGCATTCAGATTGTTTTATATCTCTGAAGTAAATATGTGTGCAATGATTTATTTTGGTTGCAAATATTAATTCATCACTTTTGATTTTAATAGTGGGATATAAAATACAGTGTTTTCCATTGAAATAAGTTAAAGTTAAAGTAGATTATAAGAATGCACATAAGTGAGAGGGATTGGTTATCTTTATTCATTGGTGGTCCTCTCAGATCTCTGGTTGTTCTACACTCTGATTTAGAGGCTGACATCGCTCGGTTTTAAGTTGAGTGCTTCAACAGAAGCTGCTGGTCTGGCCTATGAAAGCACATATCTGAGGCTGTTGAAGAAAAGCAGCTCACAACAAAGAGCCAGATAAGAGCCAGGTCAGAGCCGGGAGCAATAAACCTGGCATGTCTCTGTCAAGGTCAAGTCTCTGCTGTAGGTCAGGGTTAATATATTTTTCCTTTCAGATGAAGTTTGTCTGTTTAAGGCTGTGTGAAGCAGGCAGCAGTATGGAAATCACAACAAACTGAGTTTACTTCACTGAAGAAATGAAATGTCAGCATATGGATATGTGTTATTTGTCATGAGCACCAATGAGAGAGCATACTCTGACTCGGGCAGCGTACTCACTTTACAATGCGGTTGCATAACCAGGGAGATGTTGATGTTTGGTGCTATGGCAGCACTGTTAGATGTGGGCTCACAGCAACACAATCCTGTAGCCTGAGAACTTCACCTTTAACAAGGAAACCATTTACACATATATTAAAATAATAATTTTCAACACAAGACCCGTCTGATGGCTACATTTGGATGAGACCTGAATAAATTTACAACATAAAAAAAGCACATCCAAACATTGTGCACTGTATTAGATTACTAAGACATCTAAAGCCAGATCGCACATGTTGCAGGCTGAGAAAAAACAGATATGCGTCTGATAATTACATTATTGTAAAAAATGTCTGACTAAAAGCAAACCAATCTTTTTTTCAAATATTACAAACTGCAAATTATTTGGACATGAGCTGGCTATAACAGACAACTGAAATTCTTTTAATACTATGTAACAAAATGGCAAGAAATGCATGTTAAAACACAACAAAAAGCACATGTACAAGAATACCAATCTAAATGGAATTTAATATTGAATTAGTTTACAGAGGCGCTGTAGATTTATCACACATATGCAAGATTTCACTGGCTGCAACAGCTGACATACAGAGTTTGAAGCATGCACATGCGACATCTTAGTCTGCAAAAACAAAAACATACCCGTTACATTAGAGAGTTCACTGAAATGTTATGAGTGGACAAATCAACCGTTTGGCTTTTTCTGAAGAAAAAGTGACGAGCACTCTGTAAAAACACAGCATAGGAAGCATAATTCATCAGTCCATCTATGGTTTCTGATGGCAGTGGAGCTTAGGGTGTGGCTGAGTACAAACTAAAACAGCAGCATGAATTTTTCCTTAGTGGTCGACTCAATCACCTGATCTCAGCTCAGTTAATCGTGCATTTCCCTTGCTGAAGATAAAACTAAAAGACCAACACACACTACAAACAAACGGCACAAACAAAATGGGGGACACTCCTTTGTCCATTGATGTCTACATCCGTGAGTTCCAGGTTTTAGAGTCATTGTCTGCAGGATTCTCAAAGTGTTAGTATGCACAATTTATTTATGGTTATGTTTATTTTTAAATGGAAAAAAGAATACATTTTTTCTTTATTCTGTGCACTTTTATTTACTTTGAATCCTCAAACCAAATTACAATCCCCAGTTAAGCTAACATGTGTGCCTATGGACTGTGGGGAGAAGCCAGACAAAAGAAAGCCATGCAGGCACAGAGAGAACCCAGAAACCTCTTACTGTGTGGAAACCACTGAACCACTGTGCTGTGCAATTACATGGTGATGAGGAAGAGTACACTAAAACTGTTACGTTGTGCGAGCAAAATCATCTACAGCTTAATTTGGAAAAGACTAAGCAACCGGTTGTAGACATGAGGAGGACAACAACAACAGTGACTCCTGTTTCCATCCACGGGGCCTGTGTGGAATCACTGGATTACAAATACCTTAGTGTGCATACTGACAATAAACTGGACTGTAATAAAAACACAGAAGCCCGACTGAGGGCTTCAACATCTGGTGGATGATGCTCAGGATGTTTTATGAGTCTGTGGTGGCCAGTACCATCCTCTGTGCTATGGTGTGCTGGGGCAGCAAACTGACAGTATCAGATAACAACAGACTCAATAATCTTCAACCACCTTACAACACTGAATACCAGAGAAGGTCATTCCAACTTTATCACTCTCCTTTAAGAGACCTGGACTATTTTCACTTGTAATTTCTTCTTGTAATTTAATGTCAAACACATATTTATGTTTTAAGTGAGCATCTGTAACAAAAGAGTTTCCCCCTGGGTTTAATGAAATATTCTATTCTGATTCTGATGACACCGCTGAGGGGACTGTGTATAAAAATGTCTCAGATTCCTCATTTATTAATTCAGTATTTTTCCTCAATCCTTTAAATGAAAGCTAAAATCATGCACTTCAAAACTGCATGTTGATTGTTTCATTAAATAGTTCCCAGAAGCATACAGAGCCAAAACCATTTGTGTCACTGCTGAAAAATTTGATGGCCTTAAAAAAGAAGTGCAGAGCCTCAAAGCACAACAATGGCTGTTGTTTCTCTGCAGGGCCACAACAGTGGGTTGGAGAGATGGACTATTTTTGTACCTTCCTAAAAGCCTTGCAGAGGGAAGATGCCTTGATCACCAAGAAGTAATTACATAGCTTATTTTACAGAGGAACAACTGCTGAACATTGTGTGCAACAGTCACGTTGTCAAAGAGCCATAGGCCTTTAAATTGCAGGGCTCTGGTGTTTGTCAACATGTATTTTAAGAGGAAAGGCTCAGGAATAATAGAAGGGTTCACGTAAGTCTATACAATATCTAAGAACCATATCATGTTGCACTTGAAAACAGCTCACTCTAGTCAAAAAAGATTGTCGTTTCCACGTGTAATAATTAATACGTTCAGGGCCATCACTGCCCCTCCTCCCTCATGTGGAAATCGCTGGAAAGGCCAGTGAAGCACACCTCCCTGCTATGCACTGTGGCATGGAGAGCAGCAACAAGACTCTAAACGGGCAAAACATCAGTGTCAAAGGATATTTATGAACACAGCATTAAAATAGGAGCTAGGTTAAAGGTGGGTTCCAAAGTAGCTTGCAGGTGTGAGGCTTAAATGTACAACATGATGCGAGAACGTGATTCAGCCGAAAACTGACCTCATTTGCTTCAACAAATTACTGTGCTGGCATTTTTAAGGTGCATTTAGAGGAGCTGGACTCTGTCATATAAATCAATAACAGGACTTAATTGAAACTGACCAAGCTGGCGCTGAGATAAACTTCACTTTATGGCCTGCCTAAACTAACGTTACGTTCAGGTTTGTTTCTTCTTCCATCCCAAGTGTCTTCAGGGTGATTATTTACAATAGCACTGTCAGCAGATCTCAGGTCAGATAATTAACAGAAGGAGGTTTTCCCTTCTGGTCAGCTAATTTTATTTAAAGACCAAAACCAGCAGTTTTGTTCTCCTGCACTGCCTGTGCTTCTCTTGAATACTTGAATAGGCAAAAATCTGTAAAAAGAGGTAATAAATACACAGAGTCACAAAGCCATTTGAGCAGCGGGGAATTAGAAATACTTCTCACTGCTGGAACTGCTGCAGCACAAAGTCTGTGTTTATTACTGTCAACTCATCATATGGCCATTTTAAGTCTCCTTTACTTGTTATCCCGAATGTTAGAACATGTAGGAGATTTACAGGACATACAAAGCCAATATCGTTAGTGAGCTACAATGTAACACAATATTAGAAATTGTACTTGAGCCTCTGTGCAGCTCCGAAAAACCGTTTCATACATAAATTCCTTAGGGGTTATTAAAGTATTCTGATTCAGATTCAGGCAAATGATTAACTTTAACACTGCAGGGTCCTATACACAGTGGGCTTATAGCTGAGAAATGTCCCTGAAGTATAGATAGACAAAAGTATGATAGATAATGACTCCTTCTAATAGTCTGTGAAGGTACAAGTGAAAGAATAACAAGATTTGGGGATCTGAGCAGCAGGCCACCTGAACACCTCCTTAGGGAGGGATTATGAGCTAACATGGAGGGAGGGGAAAAGAGACAGAGTGTGATGGGGGTAAATTTAATCTCTTTCCTGGGCTTTGATCATCTCAGATCTCTCCCAGAGGACCTGAGGAAAGCAGTGGGACACCTGGGCCACTTTGCTTAGCCTGCTACTTTGGATACTTCAATCATCTCATCTAAAGCTCAACACTGGACATGGATGTAATGACACGTACCTCACTTTTATATAAATTATACCTAGACAGCAATGACTGAGAAAACACCCTAGCATCATTTTTAAATGACACATATAAACAATTCCTGGGTTATGTGTATGTGAACCAATTTTTAACTTTAATTAAATATTTAGTGGTTTGATATGTTCGTCCAGATCAATTGTTTGTGCTCTTATAACTCTGTGGTACTACAAAAGTCAGCTATTTTCATGTGCATATCATCAGACAGTGCATTTTGATATTCCATAACAACTCCACGCTGTGAGCCAGGCTACCATTTCAAACCAAACTACAGTGCGAGTCTTGTTTAAACAGAAAGATTTTCTCATTATAACTATAGGCAAGTGTGTCACTAAGTCACTACTCTGTAAGAAAATAAATGAAATGACACATTCTTGTTCTCTTTATGACTTACATTTGGCGTTGCCAAATTTTACCTTGAGACAATCAGTAAAATGTGTTTGAAACAGATTCTTCAGACCTTTGCTCCCTCTGAGTCGCCATTCATGAAATTCAACCACACTACTTCAAACATTGTGCCTGCAAAGATTATGAAATGTGAGGCTGGCACATTGTTTGGGCTACTGGCACCGCTGGCACTGATCCGACTGTGTAGCACATCAAAAGGGTCCATTTCTGTCATCCTGCGATGTCCACAGTCTCTTGCCTTTAAAATCCAGCCAGTGTTCTGGAGAATGAAAAAAGAGAGACTGGTCAAAGGGGAATAAAACTCTATAAGCCACCCCTGATAACAGTGACTTATAAAGAAATCTTCCAACTTTCATTATGTTCAAAAATTTACACTCAGAGACACTTTCCTTTAAATCAAAAGAGATGTGGTTTTGTGGGGTTTTTTTTGTTCTTCGGGGTGAAGAAATTAACAACCACTGACCGCTGATCTTTTCCTGAGCTGCAATCAGATGTACTTTTTTCACTCTGCTCTATTTGACATCTCTGCAAACACACTCATGGAGGATTGATGCCCGCTCTGAAAAGAGTAAAGGGAATTTCACAGGTGCCTGAACTCCTGAGCTCCTGATGGAAAACTCCAGACAGTCTGCACCATGGCATTCCTCCTGCAGCATATGGATGATTCATTTCCCCTGACTGAAGGTGCTCGCCTCAAGCTGTCAGATACCACCATCAGCTCCACAGCAGCAAGCAGGGGTCAGCAGGTGAGAGGTCGAGCCACAAGCAGCTGAGGTCAGGAAGGTTCACACCACATTGACTGCAGGTTGTCTCCACAAAGAATTTCCCCCGTCTGAATTAAAGAGCCAACTGCTAATTCATACACTGTTTTTATACTGTCTCAGTGTGAAATCCTTTAAAACTGTACTGGATTTATTTGCAACATAATCTTTGTATACTTGACATAGACCCTAACTGTAGAGGTTTTCTGCTGTAATGCAACAGGCCATTACAAGAGAGGCAAGGAGTAGGGCCAATAAAGCCAAAGAGAGCCACTAGGCAACTAAAAGGGACGATCCAGAAGTGGTTGCTGCTGGGACTTAAGTAGGGGCTGGGTGAGGCCGCCTGATGCTGTGAGACCCAAAACACAGCATCACTGAAGATGGATCTCATAGAGAGGAGCTTGGAAAATGTATCTTACACAAAATACCAACAGAAAACGTCCAAAAGAGTCTCTATGGGACAAAAGGGCAACTAAATAAAAAAGTAGGAAAGAAAGAAAAATGCTCATTAGTCCCATATAAAGGGGGGACACCTGGTCACTCTAATACAACAGTAACCAATAACAACCAACTGTGAAACAGTGAAAACTTGAGCAACAATAGCATGCCAAATTAAAATGAGAAATTTGTATAATTTTAATGTATTTGTTTATTTAAATATTTATATTTATTTTTGTTAACTTACTACCAGGAAGATAAAGCTTCTTAAAAAATCTAAACACAGTCTTTAAGCTCTCAAGCCTCTTCGATATCTACGGTAAACATCTTTTCACATTCTGGCATTTATTGAAACTTCACCGAATACAGCAATTGCTAATTTACAATACCTGAAATTAAATTTCTATGCTTTTTTCCTAAAAGTCCAAGTTTATATCTCTTACCTCTACAAAGATCTGGACTTGTTTTGGCACACAGACCACATTTTCTTTCAAGGATTTAATGCATTACAGGGAGACACATTTTTTTTCAGTCTAGAGCCAGCTTCTTGAATTCAGGACAGGCCATAACCTGTTAACAGCTTTCCTGACATCCTGATCCCTCCTTCATAGCATGGTAACACAATGTGTTGTCTCGTATGTGTGTGTGTGTGTGTGTGTGTGTGTGTGTGTGTGTGTGTGTGTGTGTGTGTGTGTGTGTGTGTGTGTGTGTGTGTGTGTGTGTGTGTGTGTGTGTGTGTGTGTGTGTGCGTGTGTGCGTGTGTGT
>VUQR01006176.1:10230-40963 GCA_015108515.1 Hemichromis elongatus
ATATAAAAAAAAAAAGAAAAAAAAAAAAAAAAAAAAAAAAAAAAAAAAAAAAAAAAAAAAAAAGGTATCCAACATAAAAATAAAAATCCACGCTCTTTAAAGAGACAATGTTACATCACAGAGGTAATTTAAATCATTTTGCAGTACAAGGTTACATACTGCAAGATGGCCAAAGTTTAGATTTGATTTAGAGATCAAAAGTTTTTAGAACTCTTTTTGATTCAAATGAGAAAAGTTCAAGTTCAGCAAATAATCTTAGATGGCAAATTAATATGAGAATGTCGGTCACCAAAATCAGCAACCAAAATTATTGCTGATCTTCCAGCTGTCCTATGACGGTAGAGGTCAACTTATCCATGGAAGTCAGAAGTCAAAGCAAACAGCTGAAATCTGGTGGGTGCTGAAACTTATGATAAAATGTTAAAAATGGGTTTTCGTTTAATGATGCTAACTGTAACAATAACAAACTCTGCCTGTATTTATGCTGCACTTAAATTGTCTATGTGACTGGCAAAAAAAGCTGTTTTTCTTTTTTAAAATCAGTATAAATAATAAAATGACAACTGTGAGGTCCTCCATAAAGGACCCAAAAAGAAATTAAGTAAGTAAGAGTAAGTTCCTTTTATTATTTTTATCCTAATTTCTGCAGAATATCTATTTTCACTTGAAAAGAAGCTTTAATCCTTTATTTATTAACACTAGATTTTTTTGTAGTAGTAGTAATACAGAATACAAGGGGTCCTGAGCATTATAGTCAGACTAGAACAACATGTAAATGGCAACAATCATGAAATGAAGTTTTTAAATTAGGCTGCCACCCAGAGCACACAGAGGAATATTATTTTGACACTTCGTCACCCTCTGGGGAGAAATGGACCATTTTGATGTGCGATCCGCCAAGGCTTGCATCGGCTGGCAGATTTTATCAGCAAACAAGACAGGCAAGGGGAACGCAGACTAAATAAAAGGGGAGGGATGGGGGGTGTGCAAATGATAAAAATGTCAAGGATTATCTTCGCTTTGTGCTGCGTTGTGGTGTATCAAAATGGATTTGGCGGAAATGATTTGAAAAGAAGAGAGGCGATGATTGGAAGAGGGGGTGGGAGCCAGCTTACAACGGGAGAGGCCTGTGGTGTGTGTCGTACAAATTTTTTGAGACTATATTTCTGTCTGACAATAATTTCTGCATTGAGCAATCAACATAAAGCAGCAGTACATGATGCCACTTCTACTTTTAGAAGAAAAGAGAGACAAAGGCCTACTGTACGCAAGAAACTTCTGTTCCATGTCACACACTGTAACTAGCATGTATCCTGGGTTTGACCGTTGCACTTGTAAATTTAAATTCTGCCACACTTAAGAGCTGTTGATGACTCAAAGCCATAATACAGAGGCACCATTTGTTCCACACTCCTCCATCTAGGGATCCAGACTTCTTTCATATCCCCACCATTACCAGCATTACAGCCATCTTTCTGACAGAGTGACAAATGAGGGTGTTGCCTCTGGCACATCAACCCATGTAGAGAGTACACGAGGTATCAGGGAGCTGTGACTCCCAGTACTGGTGCTTTACTGAAATCGTTAAAGGTTTTTATCATTCCCAGTTGGTTGTCAGTTGCGGGAAATGACTTGCAGTTGAGGGATGATAACACGATCTCCAAAACAAGTTGTTGAAGAATTTTTAGGTGGATATAAAGTTAATTTCTGATCATATGAACAAATATATATATATCTATATCTATATAGATATATCTATATATATCTTTATATCTATCTATCTATCTATATATATATCTTTATATCTATCTATCTATCTATATATATATCTATATATCTATCTATCTATCTATATATATATATATATAGATAGATAGATAGATAGATAGATATATAGATATAGATATATGCAGCCAGTCTAAATTAACCAGCACATGACACAGATTACCTTTGGGACTCTTTTAATGTGAATTATAAAGTAAGTGTCCAAATGATAGTAAGGAGGTTTTAAAAATAAAGAAAAACATTGTACAGACAGTTCTCACCAAGTAACAGCTATGTATACTGGTAACCCCCCGCTACTGCAGGCTATTATCTTATATCTCATGACAATTTGCCTGCTGATACAAACCCTTCCAAAAACAAAACAAACCTAGCAATCCAAAAATAACTGAAGTGGCTTCTGTAGAGGTTTTTAATTGACTAAACATAAGAGACCTAGAAAAAAAGTACTTGATGATTTAAATATGTGAGAAAACACTGTGATTGCCGAAAGTGTCGCATGTACAATGTGGAAAAATACAGTGCTGAACAAATTTATTCTACCATCTGTCATAAAAAAGAAGAAAACAGAATTATGTTTACAATGTTTCTAAAACTAACAATCACTGAATCCATGCTTTTATACCTACATTTGAGCCGACACACTGGACTTTTCTGACAAGTCATAAATTAGTCAAGCATACTATTCAACTACTCAAACCAATTTTTCTCTTCCGGAATACAAGTAAATCGCTGTAATTTGGCATCTTCATAAAATAATCACAATAATAATGTGCTCTACTATTTGCTCTACTACATTTGACAGTTCATGGGTGACAACAGTAACTAGAGAATGCATTTTCTGAAGAAACTGCAGTGTGGATGCTTATAGCTGAATGTTTTGAGCTGAAATGTAAAAATTGTGAATTTTAAGTAAAAAATGTTGAATGAGCTGAAATAGGCCGAATGATTCACCTGAAGCACCTGAAGTTGACAGAGAAGATGTTTCAAAGTTGGAAAGTAGCTCAACATCCTTAAAAAGTTTTAAGCCGAGTAGTGACAAAAGAAAATTTAGAATCACAAAACATGTGAGTGAATGTTAAATTTTTAATTTATATTAATCACAAAATCATTAAAATATGGGTAAATCCATTACAGAAAGGTAAATGCTTTAAGTTTAAATCCTCTAGTCAGAAAAATGATTCTAAAAGTCCTCAACTGACTCCAAATGACCAGATCTGAAGCACCTGTCTGCTGAAGAGAAATCCACCAATTGGGCCAATCAGAATGTCTGACTATCTGCACAATAGGGGTGTCCAAATTCAGGGGTTGCAGCCTCATGAGGTCCCGAACTACGGGATCTACATCGACCGAGTTCTCGTGAGGTGGGATAGGCCAGAAGTGAGCGGCTGGTAAATTTGGACGGTCTAGCCTTCAGACTTGCGTCACCAGCTGTCTCGGGCTACGCTCACATGTACACGGGTATTTTAGAAAACAGAGATTTTCCATTTTCATTTTAGTAAAAAAAAAATCCCATCCACACATGCAGATTTGGAAAAATAACTCCATCCACACTTAAACACTAAAAACTGAGTTTTTGAAAATCTCCACCCTGGCAGGAGTTCTTAAAAATCTCCGTTTTCTTCCACTCTAGCAGTTGGCCTGTCGCACTCTAACCGCCAGAATTCCGTGCCATACACACCCATTATAAGCATCAACACTAATAATAAAGAAACAGAAGAACCATACTGTGGATGCTTAATAAGCATCCACACTAATTATATGATAGCATTAAAAATATAAATTTGGAAAATGGCAGTAGGTGTAAATTTTTCTCTTTTTTCCCACATTTATTTGTTTACGTAATACGCATAAGAGCCACCCATGAATAAGTGATGTGAATGTTCATACTTTTTTAAATTTCTGATTGGTGTGCTGGAGTAAATTGCTTGCAGTAAAGGGTTTGAAGTGATAAAGAATTGTGTGAATATTGTTTTTGTGTGTGTTGTCTCAGGAGTGTCATTTTGCTGTCACCCTGCCACTTAACATTGAGCACAACTTCCCCCGCCCTCAGTCTCTCTCTGTCCATCAAGCTGTCACTATATTTGACAGCAAGGATTAGAGCTGCAGACACAAAGATTCGTGCACATTTGTGCTTGCAGCAGCAGCAGCTGTGAGTTACACATTGTAGTCTTTACCCATGACCCACTTTTTTTTTTTTTTAAATATTAGGCCTGAGGCAACTGGGAGGGTTTCAGGTAATGTGTATCAATATCTGTCAGTGTGTCACTCCAACCCTGTCATTTACACTTGGCTGATTTCACACTGCCTTGTGGATTATTACCGTCATCACCTAAGAGGAATGCAACTCATTCTGTCATGTCCACTGTTTTGATCTTTAAAGTGTAATTGGGACACACACACACAAGCACGCACAGGAACACTAATAGATGGACTCTGGTTAAAACCACCATTATGGATCTTTTGACGCAAAGCGTTAGTTGTAGTAAGATGTGGATTTTATGAAAGCACGCCCATTTGTTTGTTCTTCACAGTCCGCACCATATTGCTGCTTCCTAACCCTGCTCCCGCAGGGTGAGGAAGGGGTCCAGAAACCCCATGACCACGAAGAACTTCCATTTCCTCCCCGATTCTGCTGCAGACCCACTCCTCCTTCTCCATCCTCTTCTCCTTGGAGTATGTGTCCCTGAAGCTTTTCTACTTTCTCCTGCAGATGTCCTCTGAATAAACACATTATCTTGTTAGCGGAAAGGTATTTGTACATCAGTGGGAAAATAGCGGGACAGTAAGCAGGCTTGCTAGCTTTTGCGCGGCTTCCCCGCGCAAACCAGGTTGCCCCATCTTTTCACACATCTTCCTCCAAGCTAGGTCCTTTATATTCCTGTCTCAGTAGAGATTGCAGCTAGTGTCGTACAGCTTCGGGTTGTTGGCTACGGCGGTGATGAGACTTTCCTCCATATTGAATGAAGAAGAACTAGGTCAGCGCATCACGTCACCAGGCTCCTGATTGGCTGTACGCGGGAATGCACAAAATGCACCACACAAACTGTCGCGTGTATTTTCCATCGCATCAGTCGCACATCATCACGCTCCTCCATTAAATTTAACCTGTAAACCTGAAGCTATCGCGTTCGGTGTGTAAAATCACACCTTTCAGCCATCAGAGTGAAATGAAGCACAGGGTTTCATTTTTATTACTCTTATTAAAGAGACTTCTGGAAAAGGCATCTCCACTCTCTTTGTACTTTTTGGCAAGAAAAGATTTTTTTTAGCTCATTTAGCAGGCTGACAGCAAATATTTACCTGAAGCTTTCTTAGGTCTTTCAGCGGCATTCTGTGCAAACAGGCAACATTAAACAGCATGACAAGAAGAGGAGAGAAGGGAAATCATACATTTAAAAAGGGATTGCATGCAAAATACAGCTTTTGCATGCAACCGTTAATTGACATTTGTATTATAAGTGCTTTAACATTCTTTTCTATTACTAAACTCTATTCACCCTGTCGCATCATTTGTATGTGACATGAACACAGTAAAGGACATCTGTTCCCAGTATGGATTCTGTTTTTAGACTCTGGGACCTAGGTGTTGTTTTTTTGTGTAGCAATTTTGATTTTTGTAAAAGAGACACTCTCATGGCTCATTGAGTGACACCAATGACTAGTCAATTGGTGCATGCAGTCTCAGATCACTTGGAATCCAGGCCAATAGGTACTAAAAAGTACCTGATACAAGCTTCTACCACCTAATGGAAAACCTTAAAACCAAGTAGAGCTGCGCTTAGTCAACCAAGTAGGTACAAGTGGAAAAGTGCTATTAGAGTGACATTTTTGGGAAACAGGCACTCTAGATCCAGTAGTCTCTTTTAGCTCTGTTTTTGGTCTCATCCAACTCCAGATGGAAATATTTGGCTATTTGTTCATTTTCCCTGCTATTTATCTTTCTGATAACAAATGTAGCTGCAAGCACTTGCTCTATGCTGCAAATGTACAAAGAGGTCATTGGGTCATTGTTAAATTTTCCACAACAAGGACCAAAAAAGTAAGAGTGCAGATTCATTACAACACTTTTTCACATGGTTCTCTCATTTCATACATTGTCATTACAGTAATATAAGTTATGAAATTACTGTGTTCAGACACTAGTTTGACTTCTCCCACCTTTTTCCTTTCTCATTCAGGCCTGATGTCCAGGCAGCACTTCAATAAACAAAGAAAAGGCAGCACAATGCTTTTGAATGGGTGTATCCTGCTGGCAAGATCTGAGCAGGCTGTTTATAGAGGGGTTTGTCAGCTGTTACCACTGGGATGTTGCCGCATGTGAGAACAGTGGGGGGAATTGGCCTTTGATGCCTCCCCCCACTTGGTTCTACCTCTCTGCTTTTCCGTTCTTCTGTTCTCTCTTTGATGGAATTCTGTGAAGTGTTTGTCAGCGACGGGAGGCCGGTGTATCAACACCCACGCAGGAGGATAGGAGAAACGGACACACACAGCCGGTACAGTCTCAGACCAGCCACACACATTTGTACACCTGCACAACTGTTCTCTCCAGTGACTTTTGTTTTTGCCACAGTGAACAGTCCTTTTTATCTGCTTTAAAAGGACAGGAAGTGCCAGTAAGTCTTAGAGCTAGCTAGTTCTTAAGCCCACTCATCCAGGATATAATACGTTTAACCAAAGACATACAGTATCGTATCTTCAACACATTTTAGCCTGGCCCTACCAGGTGCCCATGGCACTTTTTTTTAACTGTTGTCTGGATGGCTGGATGTGATTTAATGGTGGCCAGTTAGTGAACTTTAGCAGGGCAAACTCTTGTTAGCTGCTAGTTAGAGCTATGTGCTGGTCAGCACAAATGCCATCTTAGTCTTTAGCAAAGGTAAAACAAAAGTGGAAATTAAAAAAAAATTAAAATGTGGCCAATTTAAGCATGATAATCTAAAACAGACAAACAGCCTTGTAATACCAGTGAGTGGCTTGAAGAACTGACACAAAGAAAGTCAGGATTTGGTGTGTTTCAGATAAAACATTAAAATGCGTATGATGAATGAGCCCTAGGAACCATTAGACAAAGTGCAGAGCAGAGCAATTGCACCCATCAGTGACAAAATGCTGATGACATTAAGTGCTACGGACAAAAATTTGATTGCTGTCTGAGCTGAATGACTTCTCCTCATAAACCGCCCATTATGAAGGCATGAAAAAATTATGGACATGTTAAATTGGAAGTGGGGGGAAGAAATGTCACAAAGAGAAAATATTTTGTGTAAAGCAGTATAATAAAAGGGCCGTCTGTGAAGAGCTTTTGGCTGTAGGAGGTTACAAAGAGGAACGCGTCCTCTGACTGATGTCAAAAGTGTTCTGTCAACAGCGCTGTTGGTTTAATTTGACTTATTATTGCAAGCTGCTGGTGCCAACAGATCAGGTCAAACGCAGCTATACCGCCATGTGTTCTCAGTATTGTAAGGATCCATAACTTCAGCTGTACTTGTAAAACATTCAACCAGGCTTTGAATGGAGCAGCACTGGCTCTGTTTATAAATGAGAGCATTTTTACAGGCAAGCAGTGCCAAGGTCTCAACTATCCAGTTAAAGAGTCCAGCATTTTAAAGCCTGGCGGCGGCGTGTCAGGTGAAGAGGGTGACCAGGAGCGTGTTGGGGGGAGGGTTAACCTTGGTGGTAGGGTTCGTTGCACTGGGTGAGACTGTCGATGTGGAGGAGTACTCTGACACTTCAAGGAATCTGGAGGAGACTGTTAAGTGCAATCAACCTGATCTGTGCCGTATGTCATCATGCGAAATAGTATTTGCGAGGGGATGGCAAGAATTATGAACTTTTTTATCACGCCTTGTATTAGCACAATTTTTTTGAAATGGCAGTAAACTTAAAAGTCTGCAATACTTCACCAAATTCAATAAAAGAAACATCACTTCTATTGTAATCGAATTTTTCCTGTGGAAGATTTTTAATGCCAGACTTATATACTAGTAGGTATATAAATGTAGTTAAATGTAATAAAGTAAGTAAAGTAAAGCAAAGTAAAGTACAGCCATGCATCGTAGTCTATGAACCTGTTTGAAGCGAAGCTTTATATTCAATTCAGTTTCATTTCAATTCAATCTTTATTGACAGACTTTATTTCCATGAAAGCAAGACAAAACACAACATATAAACCTTAATAAAAATTTAGATGAAATAAAACATTTGTAAAAGTATAAAACCATAATATATGCAAAATACACAATTATTTAAAAGAGATCAATAAATACACAAACACTTCAACCAGTGCTTTCTCAGAATGGATGAGTAACGGGAACCACTCACTGTGAGTGCTAAAATTATACTGTTACTGGATCCACCCAGTCATTCTCTAAAATTTAACATTAACTTTCTTAAAAGTGCTTTAAAGGTCCAAACACCCACAGCTATAAACATCTGACTGACACTACCCATCTCTACGTATCCCACAAAGGATTTTCATTGCATCATTAAATGCAACATGCAGTTGTGCATGCTACATTGTTTGTAGGATGACCACATAGGTAGTGTGTCCTTAAACATGCAGCTTCCAGGAGCTCAAAAAAACCCCAGCACACCTTACACAACAGAAAGGAAAAACCACAAAGGATTCAAAAGGCTGAACGCATTTTATAGTCCCCGATGACCAGAAGTCATCTCTATGTTGTCTGAAGACTTTCCTCTAGGAAGGAATTTTTATGAAAGCTCCTTGCTGTCACACATAGCGAACATGATGACTAATAGCTTATCCACAAAAATCCAAGGAACCATGACGCAGGGGCGATAAATCTGGGTGTAATTTTTTTTTGTTTACTTGCCATTACTAATGGACAGGGGAAAAAGCACGCTGAAGTTTTCTAACGTACAAAGACAGTTTCCACATCCCGGTATTGGCATGTGCAAGGTCATAAGTGATTGTTGAACACAGGAAGCTAAGCCAAAGGCGCTTTGACTAGCAAGCTCCTCTGAAGCTCCAGCTAGCCAAGCATCAAAGATCACAAGATAATCCATAATGCAAATTCCAGAAGATGCTGCTTCCTCCTCTGCACCGTGAGCTTCTGCATTCCACACCCACGTTCTCTAAAAAGACCGCTGCACTCTGCTTTATTATATTGCTATATTATTATTGTTTCATTATAAAAGACAAACTATTAAACTAGTGGAACACTATTGTCCTGCATGTAACCCTCATTAATTTCTCAATTTAAGTTCAAAAAAGCTTCAGAAACTCAGTGACCTCACTTTTAGTTTTTGTTTGGTCATTGCTTGAGGAGACGCAAACTCTCACAAGTAACTCTGCTCTGGGGGATCGACCTGACTTTTGACAGCTTTGGTTCAGGGACAAAGAAATCATCTGGCTTTCTTGAACTTGTCTTTCAGAGCAATGACACACAAGCAATGACAATTAATTCACAGCTTGAGTTAAACTGCAATACTGATTTACACTATGATATTAACAGGAGTACTTCATCATATTGTGTTTATTTATCCTCTGAGAAATAAAGACGACTGAATTTGCTGTTAACAGGCACTTTTTGCTGTGTACAGCTGGACATGATAGACAGCCATCCAAAGCATCCGACAATCTTCACAAAAGGCCTCTATCACCTTGACTTCCGCACATTTGTCAACATTTGGCCCTTTATAGGTTTTCTTTCTGGAGCATCTGGTTCGGATCTAGGATTTATTGGTTAATCCTTTCCATCCTTGTCTAAGTAGCTTGGAAAGTAAAGCATCTGGACTTCTTTAAGTTTCTTGAAGATGTTTCACCTCTCATCCAAGAAGCTTCTTCAGTTCTAGGGTCAAATAGTGGAGAGTTCCAGATTTAAGCCCTATGGGAGTCTCCCCCCAAGAAGGACATGGACCCCCTGTTGATCCTCTAATCACATGAGCCAAGGTGTCAAAATGGGTGTAGGTCACGTCAGCCAAGGTTTCAGGTGAACTCACTGCGAAACCTAGCCCCACCCTACCATGTGATGTCAAGAGGGCCTTTCCAAGCTCCTTAGACTACGATAAGCTGAATGACTGAGAACCTTCACAGACCTTTCCATCCTTGTTTTAATTTCAGCATTAAGCTCGTGGCTCGTTGCAGGGCTGGGGCGCAAAGTTACACATGTCCTCTGGTTTCTGCATATGTTTATCTGCATTTTTCAACAGCCTCCGTCTTAACCCTCAAGTTCCTCTCTATCTGAAGCTAGTGGTTAATTTATATATATGTTTTTGCAGAAAACTTTGCCAGTCCAATCACAGCAGAGAAAGGATGGGGCAAGTACTACAACATCTAGCCAACAAAACCTATTTGATTAAGGGCTATTTAACATTAAAGGGAGGAGACACTTAAATATCTATGTGTACATATACCCTAATAGATCATGTTGAAAGGAACATTTTGTCTGATTTAAGGTCAACTACATAAGTTACATTCAGCTAGAATTAGGTACTTGAAGACTTAAGAGAATATTTAATATATTTAATATATTTAATATTTTGTATCTGTATCACATCTGAGCTGCACCTTCAAAATGCTCCCAAGTATGTGGGTCTTGAGACAAGCACCTGGTAAGAAGTACTTTGATGTACATGTCAAACTGATACTTGTGATAATTGTGGAGCATACGGAGACTGCTTTACAAATTTGATTAAGTGAGACACAAGAAATGGACACACACAAATTCAACCACAATAAGATCGATGCACATCGATGAATAGATGCACACCTGTAAATCCCCCTCGTGCTGCCAAACTCTGACCTGTTTGGGCAAAGACATAGTGTCCCAGAGGCGTCCTGCGGTCTATGGCACTGGGGAGTTGGTAACAGATTCTTTGGGTTGTGATGGTTTCAGGGTTGAACTGCAGTGGATCTCGTTTTGTTCTGGCACATTCTGAGAATGGATTTAAGTAGATGCTGCAAGTTCTAGTAACATCCAATTTATATGCCAAAACCAAAAACCACTGACAGCAGAAAACTGCTTGTAATGGGTAATGTGCTATTATTATGTTATTTACTTCAACTGTAGTTTTAACGTTGTGGCTGAAGTGTAAATTCATTAACCTATATGTGCAGTTAAGCAGTTGTGGCTTTAATAGGGTAGAAAAGGCTGTTTTAACTCCAAAGCTAAAGAACAATTTCAGAGTTTGCCAGATCAGAGCTGCTGGTAATGATCTGACATATTCACCCTCTTTACAACGGAATGGATTTAATGTCACATTTAAAAAAATGATCTGACTGATGGAAATGTGGTAAGAAAATGATGTCTCGATGTAGCTGATGAAACTCCTAAACGTACTCCTGTGCGGTTCAGACATGCAAGGTAATGGATTACAGGTAAAGCTTCTTTCCCACATGGATTTATGACACTTTGAAAACTGAACTTTTCACCCAGAGAGAAGTGCAGCTCAGCTCAGCTGCACCCTGAACAGCTGTCTCATCTGGCAGACAAGCACAAAGCGAACTCATGGTTTGCATTAGAGGAAGTCAAGTCTGAAACAGCTTAAATCTGAAAACGTTTGACTTGGGGGCCCTCAAGAGCTTCCAAGGACTCAAATCTAAACCGGACAGAAATATTCAAGTTAAGATGTACTGTCTAGGAACTGTTAAAGAACACCGCACTGCCATGGGTGTTTATCTTCACGGGATAGGCTAGAATAATTAGGCTATGTGTAACCTCAGAAAACCACAGGTACTAATGACACCGGTGGCCGTTAAGTGAACTGCACTATTCTGCATGCTTGCATGGAACAAAACAGTTACGAGACACAGACAAGACTTTCCTGTACTATTATGTTTCACTATTATATGTACTGTCATGTATCTTGTTCAGCATCTGAGATACTATTGTATATACTGTATACCTGAGTATCAGTCTAATGAGAACAAAGAAGAAAAAACAGCAGTGGTGTCTCTCTCCAGGAATCATAACACAGTGATTTTAAAAAGCCTTTATATACTACTGGCAGCAGATTCGTGTACAGGCTGTTTTCTTAAACTTGAACAGGAAAGGCAAGAGGACAAAGAGTAAAGAGCCCCAGATCGGATTTGAACCCAGGCTATTGCGTTGTGCCTCGTGATATATGAGCAGTTGTGCAAAAAAGTAAGCTAAGCTGGCATCCCAGGAACTCGTTTCCTTTTGCTATCCACATGCACCAAACAAAGAAGCATGTAGCTCGCTAACATTACAGTTTAGCAAAGAGCAGACACCTTGTCACTGTGATTGTGTCATAATGTCACAGTCTTGAGCCTCATCTGGTCTTCCTTCTGTAAATGATAGATGAGTCTAGTTCAGTACTAAAGTATTCTCATTTTGTGCTGTTTTTTAACCTTTCAAAGCACTATTATTGGAATTAGTTTTTTCCTGCATTTGGTGGATCATTACAGTCCCAGCAAACCTTTAGGTTACCATTGGCTGACGGTCTTATTTCAACAATCTCTTTGTCAATTCAAATAAAACGAAATAAACTTTTTAAGGATCTCAGTAGAAAGAACAAGAAGAAAAAAAACTACTTTAATAGGGACACAAAGTAACCTCTTCGGTTTTTTGGTCCAGCTCATATTCTGCTAAACTAATTGTCTCCATGTCAGGATTATAGCATTCCTCCATTTATAATGCTGACAGACAGAGGGGATAATTCAATGTGTTAACTTCACCATGTCACACATGAATTAGAATTTAGCAAAAGCACAAATAGCTTTAAAATGCTTTTTTGGTTTTTTTTGGTTTTTTTCTTTTTTTATATGTCTGTTAGTTTTCATGACGTCCATGTTTCAACCATGTTTGCTGGTTGATGAATGGTAAAAGGCTGCTAGACTGTATCAATACATAAGAATGTACCAGGAACCCTTAGGTAAAATTTGTTAATAATTTTTGGTGTGGTTGTTGTGTTAGTTTGTACTCTCCTATTGCTCCTCTCCTATTATTACCACACAAAGTGAGCTGAAAAACTGGAGCTCCTCGCAAGTTCCCAGAATTTTGACATGTGCCTTGGAAAGCTTAAAGTTAGCATGATACAGACCACCTTAAAGTGGACCTTAAAGTTACACTTTAAGCTGTATTTAAGTAAAAAAAAGTTTAATACGCCATCTCCACCATATGAAAAGATCAGAAGGAGGAAGAAACCTGGCCTAATCATCAGGACAGCACTGTACTGGACAAACCCTTGAAGCACATGTGTGATGAGAGCACAGCTCAACACCTGACAGAGAGAGAGACAGATGATTTACTTCAGATTAAAGAACAACAGACACATTGTTCTCTCATCTTTCTGCCTCTTTTCTCTCACCCCGTTTATCCCCCGAAGCGACTCATTGATGCCATTCATGCCCCTGAAATGCTATGCCGTTGTGATTTTCTTCCCCTTCTCCTCCTTTGTTTCTGCGCTTACTTTTTTTTTCTCCCCACCCCAAGCGTTCCTGGGGCACTGGAGGCTCTCCTCTTAAGTTTTTCTTTCCGCTCAGATTAAGTGTGACAGATTGGCAAAAGGAGCACATGACAGGAGTTCAGATGGCAGACAAGAATAAGATCAGACATGTGATGCGATATTAAGAGGTCACAAGAGCTGACGCACGCTTGCATACGCCCGCGCACGGAGACGAACCCTTTCTTTTTCACACACTGATTCCAACCATATGATCCACAGCCGCATTATCAAAATGTGCACCCTCCCATACATGCCCTTGCTGAGGCCTTATCTCCGCTTTATCACAACAAGAAAAGGGGGCGAGAAAGTGCACGAAGCATCAGCGGCGAGAGGCTAAAATTCAAAGCGAAGGTTTGACGTTTGCTATAACAGCCATAATTTGATTAGACTTGGGTGACATTCTTTCACACAACTCCAAACAGAGAAAGACATCTGCTACTGCCAAATGCATTAACTCCTGTGAACTCGGGAGACAGGAAGAGTGAAGTACTGTTTGAATCGACTCTCTTTCCATTTGGTCAAACAACAGGCATTTTAATGCTTTCAAGACACTCATGACAGCTCCGCAGAAGATTTATAATGCTTAAGAATTGCGAACACATGTAACTGAGGAGGGATAGATAATATTACCCAGAGGAAAGAGATGGGTAACAAGAACCTTTAATAGTAAATATGCAGGGGGATTTTCTGCACGCTGGGCACTGGGCTTTAATTTATTACAGACAACGAAACACTGTACTTAAAAATATGTGTTTAAACAAAAGAACAGGAGAAAATGCAAGGTTTTCTAGGAGAAAGTGGGGTGGCAGTGAAGGCTGCAAAAAAAAAAAAAAAGCCCCAACAGTAGGGTCCAGCAGGAAATTCAATAAAAACTCTTCAAAAGGCCCAGCCTTGACATTGAAAAATAGCAAAATTATAAAATGCATCAGGGTAACGAAAGAGAGGAGTTATTGTATTTGGCACTGGATCGGAAAGAGAGAGCCCAGGGCCGCCACGTCAAATGAGCCGTCACCGACGGAGGGAGTTAAGCCTTGTGGTGATTAAATATAGGCCTCAAACCTGCTGGCTGCAAGGCAGGCAGGCAGACAGCAGACATGTTTGTGCACAGGCAGCAAAATGAACAGAAAACAAAGAACGAGACACAGACAGGAAATATCCACACTGAGACTGGAAAAAGCTACACAGCTATGTGACACATATAAGTCAGGGTTAGTGTGCAGAAAATAAAAAGGCATTTTCTGAAGTATTGATGTATAGATTCAGCCAGAGTGAAAACTTTGAGGCGAATACCATCAGGAAATTTGATTTTTTTTTTCTTTTAGAAACCTGTCAGGAAGAAGTCAGACTGAGTCACTGTATTTCCTGAAAACATTTAGACTTTTATCCAGTTTCCCCATATTCATCTTCGCCAGCATAGGAACCCAAGGCAAACCTCTGGTGACTTAGTTTCGAGCGGCAACGGCCAATGTGTCAGGGCTGTGGGTGAAGCCACTGAATGTCTGCATAAGAGATCACAATATCTAGGCCCGAACTTCCTGTTCCATGTGCCTGTCATCATTTAAAGTCTTGTTATGATTGCAAAATAACTCAATAAGGTTAATAAAGAAAAAATATACTAGACAAAAGTTGAGTTTCTTTTCTGATCTCCTCAGATACGCTGTTCTTTCATCTTCTTTCATACTGCCAAAGCTGCTCATACTTGATTGGTCAGTACTCCTCTGACTACAACTTAACTGTATATAAATATGCTGAGGTGGTTGATATCTAGACTAACATAATATGCAATCTCTATTCTATATTTAAAAGATATACCTCAAAGGTTGCAACTAAAATCTAAATTCTAAATTTAATTTATTTGGAGTGACAATAACTGTGTCCTGTGGACTATTTGATACGACTAAAGATCAACCTGAGCTGCTCTATGAGATGTGAGTGTCCAAAACTACTTGGAAAACACAGCAGAGAGGTTGAAAAGTATCAATGGTAATAATCAAAACAGGTAGTTCAGTTAAAGATTTTGCGGTAATTTACTTTTTTACATCAAAAACTCTAGCCACCTTTCATCTGTAGTGAGTGTACTCACATAGCAAAGTCACTCTGGAGCAAATCCACCTCAAATATTTTCCATCTTGTTTAGACTCCATTGTCCAAGTCCATTGTTTATTTTAGCTCCTAATGGCAGTTGAGAAGTGTCCACATTTATTTATTCTAGATGAGGCTGTAAAACCTTCAAGTCAGTGAGTAAGTAAAGATGACTTCTGTCCAATGACAGTGATATTGAGGTGATTTATTGAGGATATGCCAGTAAATGCTGCTGTTTTGTCATGGTTAGCTAGTTTTAGCCTCTGTTAGTTGCTGTTAGCCTCTGTTAGTTGCTGGTAGCCAGTAATATGGGAACTGCCTTTAAAGGGGAACATAATCAAATATAATCAAACTTTTTTCAATGGAAAAGTGTGACTTTAAGGACATTCTAACCCATCTAGCTAGTATTTGTTGCCAGTCTCTAGCCACTTACATAAAACACCGTCAGTCAGAAGGGAGACGTGCTATCAGATAGCACCAGATAGCACCTGGCCACTATTTTAAACTGTGGTAGGAGAACATGGCAGCTTCCACAAAGTGCAAACCCCGCCATGTTTTTTTTTTATCAGAATAAAAAAAAGATATAAATGCACATTATTTTATGTATATTTATGAGTACAGTATTGTTTTTTCAACTAAATAACCTTAAAAACTTCTGAGTGTACATGTGATGAAGACTTTCATCTTTGAAAAGTGAAGGGCCGGTGTTGTTTTGTATTCAAATTTGCATTCGCGTCACATTCCCTCTGATCCTTTAAAGGCAGAGAAGTGATTAGTAGTTAAATAGAGGGACAACTTTAAATAGTTTATGAGCAGCTTAATGTATTAATATGGAGAGGAACGTCAAACCCAGATCCTGGTTATTATGTTGTGCAAATATCAATAGAGTAACTTTCAAACATTCCTAATCTGGGCTCCTTGGCAGCAGGCGGTCACATGAGACAACGGCAGCTCCAAATTGTCACGATCAATCCTCACTCTTCTTTCTACTTGTCTTTCTCATTGTTTCTGTTCAGCTCTCTTGCTGTTTTTTCTGTGGCTCACACTCACCCTGCCGAAGGGTTACCGGATACTGTGAGTCTCTAAACTCTACCTGACAGGGTGTCGCTCCAAGCAACACGGCTAATGTTACAGCAGTGCTTAGGAGCCAGACAAGGGGTGGCAGTGAAAATAATGAAAGCTCACATTTGGTGTTTGAGATTACGGATGACATCTTACTTATTTTCTTTCTCCTTTTATCACTTCCCACATCTCTCGATATTAAAATGCTAGCGGGACATCTGTTGCTGGAGCCGGTCCGCAGTCTGCACATGTTACTGCAGTACAGACTGCAAAAACAGAAAGAGACAAGCAAGCAGCGTTGTACATGAAACCTGCCACCAGTTGGAGTTCAGTTTGTAGCTCAAAGCTACAGTATGACTGTGGCAGTATGAGTGTTGTACTAATCTTTGAAAATGACAAGGGGGACAGAAGGCAAAGAACAGGAGCGGAGAAGCCTTTGTGCTTTGAAAGCTTCTTTCATGGTAAACCTCTCTCATCAAAGCTCTTCAGATCTATTTCATCCTCCTTGTCTCTCTAATTCCTGCCTTGGAGTTTCGATTGATAACCTCTGAAGAGCGGCTTCATGGCAAGGACAACAAGGAGGAACATCTCTCTGTCAGCACCAGCAAGACGTGAAGGGCGCTAAGCCATCCAGCATTTTAGAGATGCCTGTAGTGTAATTAATTCAGATTCTTCTTATCTAGGGGAATATAAAGACGGATCACACAGACAGAGACCGTCTTGGATGGTGATGTCAGCACCTCTCTGTGGCATGTCTGGGCCAACTTGTCTCTCTGCCTGTCTGAGGGCACTGAACCGTGATTGTTTGGCTGATATGAGCCAGATGATCCTCATTGTCACACCCTAAACTGAATCCTGACACGTACATAGCCTGAGGGTGATAGACTATGGTCTGTCTCTCAACTCAAGGAAAGCTTTAGATAGTGATGATAGGACAGGAAAATGCCATAAATGAGTTATCCAGCACAAACACACACTCACAGTGTGTCCTTCTTTAATGATAAAGATGTAAAGGTGACCAACTACCAGCAATTTAAAGACATGTGCATCTTTTTCCTTCATTTATATTAGACGATAATATCAGTCTATGTTTCTACTCTAACATCTCAATAAGGACCAGCTCTCTGCCATTTTTGATGACAAAATATTAGGCTACAGAATGTCTTGAAAACTTGTCTTGACTGCTCTTTGTTTCCCTCAAGATAAATAATGTGCTAAAGCAAATACGAGACTTTTTATACGGTGTCCTAATCATGTCTGTCTCACATCTTGGTTTAATACTTGCCATTACCCATTGGTTTGTTGAGTTTGTTCAGTATTTTGAAATCTTGAAATCTTGGCTGAGCCTATGTTAGGTTTTTTTTCCCTTCAAAACCACACTTTGAGCTGAAAAATGATGCCACCATAAAACCACCAAGAGAAGATCATCTAGTTTAAATAAGTCTTCCACTGGAGTTGGCAGTCTGGCCATTTTCATTGACCTGTGCCATCTCCATAGCAAATGCTACCAGTGTGTACTTATCTCCACTAAATGGATTCACTTGCTTGGTCCTCTCCACCATATTTATACTGTTAGTGCCTTTTAGAGTATTTATAATGAATGTATGTTGTGGTATTAATATAGTACTGTAGAGTTTGTCACGTGATACAGAATATCTTAAAAATTTATTCTTCCTTAGATTTGGTTACTTCTGGCAATAGTAATATGGCAGCAGCTAAAATGCTAAAAAGGCTTCAAAGAAACAGGGGGTAATCTCAAAGTGGCCATATATGTTTTGTACTGCTGCAGAGTACAACAGAAAATGAGCTTGAGGAGGTTCGCAACACAGCCCAGAAAAATTATTGAATGCCCCTTCACTACTGTGGAGGACTTACAGAGTCCCTGCTGCCTCTGAATTATCAGTTACATCAAAAGCATCAATGTGGCCCTGGCCATGTGTTAAAAGGATTTAAATATAACATCAGAAGAAAATGTGAAAGCAGTGTGTGAAAAACTAAGACATCTCATGATTTAATAGCTTGTAGAGCCACCTTTGATACCAGTAACCTCAACACTTCAGTGAAGCTGAATACTGGGCCACTGAAACACCTTAGTCAGTCAGTCTGTTGGAGATTTGCTGCTGTCCTTGGGATCATTGCCCTATTGCATGGCCTAATTAAAGCTGAGCTTCAGGTATCAGTCAGAAGGCCTCACATTTAACTCTATAACATTTTGGCAACACAGTGACTGCAAGGTGCACAGGTCCTGAGACTGCAAAGCGAGCCTAAATCATCATCTCTCCACCACCTTGCTGCACACTTTGTATAAGGTGTATGCTTTAGTTTGTGGGCTTTGATGTGCCAAATGTGGTGCTCTGAATTATGACCAAACACCTCCACTTTGGTCTATTCTGTTCAAAGGACATTGTTCCTGAGGTCTGTGGTTTGTTTATTTGTAGCTCTGCAAACCTAAACTGTGCCATCATGGTCTTGTTGGAGAGAATAGATTTTTCAATTGGAAACACTTCCATACTTGTTCAGTCTTGTTTTAATTAGACTGTCATGAACTTTAACATTTATAATGCTAACTGAAGCCTGTAGAGTCTATGATACAGTTCTTGGTTTGTTTGTTTGTTTGTTTGATTTTTACAGTTTCTCACAGTCTGACTTTGGTGTGAATTTGCTGGGACGTCTGCTTCAGAGGAGATTGGCAACTGTCATGAATGTTTTCCACTTGTAAAGCATCTTTTTCGCTGTAGAATAATACACTTCAAATAATTTGGAAATAACCTTATTACCCTTCCAAGAATGATGGACAGCAAGTATTGCTTCTGTAGGATCACTGCTGACGTCTTTCCACCTGAATGCCACAGACGTCACACTTGCTCATGATCAGTTGATCAAGTGCATTTGATTAGCAGCACCTTCCCTTACTTCCTTTACTTACTCTTAATTCCTATGGAAGCAGTAAGAGGGTATTCAGTTGTTCACACACTGCTTCTTCATTCAGTTAATTTAATAATGACATTGCATAAAGCATCATGTGTTGTTGTACATCTGAGGTTGTATTTATCTAATGGTAAACGTGGGAAAGACCAGATTTTTTATTACATCCTGATACGTAAAGCCTTTGAATCGAAAGAAAATATATTTTCTTTCTGCCATGGTTTATAATTAACTGTGACAGTAAATGGGATGTCAATTTTCTCTCCTAAGTAGTGAGCCCAAACAGAATATATACTAAAATATAATAAGCAGAACAAATAGAAATAATCTAGGATAGTAAATGATTAATGGACCGATAACTTTTTAGTCAAAATGAGCACTTACTACAAGAATGAACAGCATCTTTAGTCAAAATAGCCACAGTGCTAATTCTATGTAGCTTTAAGCCTTAAAGCAGAACCAAATAGCTCACCTGTTTTCCCTAAACAGCAGTCTGATGACACAAACACCTGTTACTTGACATTTGATATTTTGCATTTTTATTTTTACTAGCTAGTACCTGTTAGCTACATATTGCACGTGTTATTGCAGGGTAACAAAAGGATTCAAAAGCCAAAATAACTCACCAGAGGCCACATAAGAACACTGATTTGACTCACCAGTGTTTTGGCTCAGCCTGTCTTTAACAGTATACTGTTGCCTTTTAACTAAATCGATAAATCACACTGCGGATAAATCAAATTCCCTCTCCTTCAGCTGCAGAGTGAGCATGAGCCCTTCAGCGTTTTCAAGCATTATTTGGTAAATATCTAGTATTTAGTATACCTGTCAGCCGACTATGGAAACACACCTGCTCACATGCAAAGTGTGCCTCGTGCTTAGGTCACATCTCAGCCCTTCACAATTTGTTTGTGACCACACGGAGACTGTTCTTTATAAGAAACCTTTAATGTTTTTTTCTGTGGTTTGGAGCTGCACCATGGGGGATAACAAACCAAAGTCCAATTTAACAGTTTTAGCAGGTTTGAAAACATCTCCTTATGTCTTTTTTCTTTTTTTTAAAAAAAATCTTACTTCATTTTTGCCTCCCCGGTTTGAAATCCAAACCTGTCAGTAAAGACATTCTCAAAGAGGTGAGAAGTGTCACATTAAATAAAGTTTTAGAAATTCAGCTGAGCCCTTATTTGGAGCCGCCTTGGTATTAAAATCAAACGACACATTGATCTAGGCTGGGCAGACGAGCCATTGTTCTCTGTTCTACTTGAATCAGCTTATACTTTTCAGGGCACATCGCAATAAATTACAGTTAATAAAAGCTGCGTGTTGGTCGTAAATCACTCACCACTGCACAGGACTGTTTCACAAAGGAGTGGTTAACACAGTTTATCACGGTTCTTTCAGCTGGTCAAAGGTGGGAAGAAATCCAAGAGACCTCACAGCCAGCCAGCAGGTGCTGCCTCAGTGCCAGTGAAGCAGATGTAGGACCCTTTTTTCCCACCACAAACACACCAATATGCATTAGCACTCTTTTCTACTTGTGAAAGTTCTCTTGCCTTTAAAAAATGTACTAACATAAAATACAAGGTCATTCTATAATTGGTGTGCTCCTATACTAAACCTAGCATGATTTATTCAATTCAATTCAGTTCAATATAAATTCAAATTCAAATTACATTTTCATCAAATCACAGCCTTAAGGCACTCTATACTGTAAGGTAAATAACCTACAATAATACAGACAAAATCCCAACAATGAAGCATCTGGCGACCGTGGGGAAGAAAAACTCCCTTTTAACAAGAAGAAACCTCCAGCAGAACCAGGCTCAGAGAGGGGGAGCCAACTCTCTTAACCAGTGGAGGGTGAGGAGAGGGAGACAGGACAAAAGACAAGCTGTGGAAACGAGTTATCTTAAATATTTAATACAAAGTTGTTTAGAAACACCTAGTGAGCGATAAGAGGTGACTTTACACAGTCTATATATATATATGTACACACACAAGCAGTCGGGGACCGTGAAACAACCAAATCCTTTGGCGACATGTTGCCTACCACCAGGAGACATATGAAATTGAAAGGATGCAATACCCTCAACCTCCAGGGGACAATTTGCTCACTGCAGCTCCTTGCTATCCGTAACCGTCATATTTTTACTCTGTGCAACTGAGCTGTGACACAACAAGTTCACAGCACACCCTGCTTTATTTTCATTTGTTAATTCTAATGGGAACCAAGTGAACATCATGCTGTATTCAATAAGACTTGAAGTTGCACAACAGCTAGTCAAGAAGTAGTTATTGAGCCCAAATATCAAGGGAGTCGAAATGTAATTTTGTAATAGATATCATACAGTAAGGCTTTTCTCTGTGACCAGAGGGGTCGGCCCCTGCTGCTCACTAGAAACAATGCATGTTTAAGGCAGCCTTGCATTTGTTTCAGTCCATCTTTGGTCTATGGTTAAACAATATCCTCCCCGCAAAGTTGCTCACTGCTATTCTGAAGTTAAGTTTCTGTTAAGTTTGTGTGGTGTCTTTACATCACTCTCAGGTAGTTTGTCTTTCCACCCTGCTGGCTCCTGGGCAATGTTACTCATGAACTCTACAGGAATTCAGGGTACATATGCGTATGAGGAGGGTGGAGGAGGCTGAGTGGTGTTTAAAGGGAGATTGGAGTACATAGTGAAATCCTGGGATTTCCATCTCAAACATGCAGATGCTATTTTTGTTTTCTTTTGTTTTTTTTCTTTTTTGTTTCTATTTCCTCACTAACCATAAGTAATTACAGATACAAATTCAGACTTGTGGACAAGCACAGCTCTCACAGTACTGCAGATGACAGATACATCGAAACCATGTGTTTCCACTCCTCACTCTGACCTGGGGCAGTCTCCCAAAAATCCCCAGCACTAGTCCCCTGTGCCTGCCACCAAGCGTAGAGTCAGCAGCAAGCTCAACGTTGCACTTCAAACCAGATTTTCTACTTCCCATGCCAAGCTGCTGCCATATCCCATTTTTCATCAGACCTTGACGGACCTAATGTGGGAATCCATTATCACACCCATACTCTTTGCGGCTTTGCTCTCCTCTTTCTTCAGCCCCATCGACTGTCATGGATCCACAACATACGCCTCCGAGGCCCCCAGCACCCCGTCTAGTCCGTGCTGTCCCAGCCCTGGGTCATCCTCCGCTTTCGTCCTGTTCACCCTTGTCAAAAGACATTCTCAATGTGTCAGTGTGCAGAATAAGAGACAGTAGGTTCAATGTAATGGGCTGGAATTGAAATAAAAGAAGTTCTGTTGGGTAGCCACACTTGATTTTTGAAGGCTTTGAATAGATGTGCTTGTGCTACAGTTGCTTGACCTTTTTGTGCCCAAATCTGTGAACAATTGCTGCTGTGTTTAGCGAAACGTCAAACTCTCAGATGCTTCCTTTGCTATAGTGGAAGAGTTGTACCGCTATACATAAATGTGGTCCACATATAGTAAATCTAACTGCTTTATGTCTCTAGTCTTGGTCCCTTACACACACACACACACACACACACACACACACACACACACAGAGCGTCTGTTTCTCTCTGTGAACTCTTCACCCTGGCTGCCACCAGAAGGCTGTCATGCTAAATTATACCTGTGTTGGGGTTTTTTTTGTTTTTTTCTTGCAGCCCTTCCCTTCAATTGACAGGCAGGCGGTGAGTTCAGAGATAAAGATTAACCCCCTGTTTATGCCTTGAATGTTTTCCTTCCACACTTTGCAATTAGATTACAACGGAAGGCTAGAAACTTCTACCTCGTTTAGGTTAAGGGAAGAAACATGGTGAGAAACAAAATGCAGCACTGCCTCCATCATGGTTAAGTGAATGACAAAATATTGGCTGATTCATCCTCTTATAACTCGGTTAAGACCATTGTTTATCAAGTGAGTGTTGCCAGTCACACAATGCTGATTGTAACTTCTGTTTCTGTTTTATTTCAAACATCAGAGGTTTTAAAATCATCGCTCAATTGTGGGTCATCAAGACTGCTGGTGAATGGACTCATTTGTTTCAACAGAATCAGACTAGTTTTCTTAAATAACTAGCAAAACTAAGACTTAGGGAGAAAATTAAACCTGAAAGCCTTTAACTTTAAAGTGTTCTCCTCACTGTCAGCTTTGTGGTAACACTGACAGGTCTCTTGTACTGCCTTACCATACATTCGCCTGACACATTATTGGGTTTTTCCTTCAGAACTGGCTTGGTTCTTACTGGGATAGATTCGACATAGATTCAGTTGTGGTGTTTAAACAATGTTCAGTTAGTACTGAGGGGCCCAAAGGGTGCCAAGAAAATATCTCCCCACATCATTACACCACCATCAGCTTGAAGTGTTGATAATAGGCAGGATGGGTCCATACTTTCATGTTCTTTATGCCAAATTCAGACCATGTCATCTGAATTTCACAGCAGAAATCAAGACTAATTAGATAGCTGATAGATAACATTTTCTCATCTTCTGTTGTCCGATTTTTGCTGAGGCAGTGAGAACTGCACCTCAGTTTCTTGTTCTGACGAGTGACATGTGGTGTGTGGTCTTATGTTGACGTCACTCACCTGCTTCAAGTTTTGATGAGTTGTGCATTCAGAGATGCTCTCCTGCACACCTCAGTTGTAACGAGTGGTTATTTGACTTCCTAACAGATCAAACCAGTCTGGCCATTCTCTACTAACCTCTGACATCAACAAGGTATTTTCCCTGTGGCAAAAACCAGTCACTGAATATTTTCTCTCTCAGACCTTTCTTTGTAAATCCTACAGATGCCTATGTAGGAAATCTCAGTAGGTCACCTTCTTCTGAATTACTCAGACCAGCCAGTGTGCCAGTGACAAACACAATGCATTCAAAGATATAAAAACCTTATTTTTTCACTATTCTGATGCTCAGTTTGAATTTCAGCAGGTCGTCCTGATCATGTCTACATAAATGAAAGAACAGATTTACTGCCATGTGATTCCCTGATTAGATATTTGTGTTAAAGTTAAGCTGAACACGCTTTTACTCAAACCTCTCTTTGGTTTTTTTTTTCCTTTTTTTGTTTTTCGATGTTGCATCTCCATTGGTTGACTTTTAATACCTCAGATGCTTTTTATACACACATAGTTATCCATTTTATTTCATTTATTTTTTACTCTTTGCAAAACCCACTCATCCAACTGACTTCTTCAGTTGTCACTTGGATGAGTGATGAAATGTTTCTCCCACTGAAAGCGTTACGTCCGGATGAACAGGATCAACTTTTGGGGATGCATAGCAGTGTCCATGCACATTTAGAAGCATATACACATACTGTAGAGTAAACAGGATTCCGCTGGAAGCAGGAGTTTAGATCCATTTTTTTTTCTCCCAGCAGGGTGTTTGGGGAGTTGGACAGGTGAAAACAAGATTGCCCCGACACATTCCTTAAGATAAGATACCTTAAGCAAAGAGAGAATGACCTTTGACTGTGCCTGTTGGTCAAGACCCAGGCGTGAACTTCAAGCCCCTGGGCATGCTGGGAGTTAAACAAGGGGCCAGAAGGTCACTGACATGATAATAGAGGGGTTAAAGAGGGCTAACGGAGAAGCACTGCTCTTATTTCCCCCATGATACAAATATTTTCTCCTTTAAAGCCCATTATAAATCAATGTTAGTCTTTCACTACATTGTCAGTCAGTTCACCACTTTAGTGCATACTGAAATAGCTGAAGCATTACCAGATGGACTTTCATGGAGTTTTGGTTCAGACGTTTGTGCTACCCCGAGGAAGAATTGTACTATGATCCTCTGACTATCACATGGTGTCATGATAAAGTTAACACTGTTTTATGACATGCCTTGAGAGATTGCAGTGGAATTTTGGTACACATATTCCCATTGTGATCTAGCACCACACACAGTTTTCCGTTACCAGTTTGAATAGCAATCACTAATTGCTCCAAAATATGCAAAAAATAATGTTTCTCAGATTATGTACTGTACCAGCTTTAATGAATTGCTAAATCTTTGTTCTTGCATTACTATGATATTAGAGCTTTGGAGTGCAGCATTTCTTTTCTCTAAATGAAAATACAAAAGTTTTTTTTTTTATATTGACTTCTTCATCCACTGATTTGGAGTCGGGCTAGCTGCATGCCTTTTGAAGCCTGCATGAGATGAGTCAATATAGAGTAGAACAAGGTCCTCACATCACACACCCATAAATCCTCTTTATGTCAGATTAGAGGGAGCAATGGCTTTTCCACTCGTTTAGCCATAAATACAGCAACACACTCAGCTGGTTTATGCCTCTCTCTTTAGATGATGGAATGGGTGAGCTGATGTTTATAACTGTCATGGACCAGCAGTGAATATGTCTCTTGCTGGCTGTAGTCCAGCTGAACTTCAAAGCAAAAAGAAAATAGAGCAGCACTGTAATGGAAAAGCAAAACAGCTGCGTGCGATATGATTTAACTTTGTTCCTTTCCAGAGAACGTTTTGTTGTGAGAAAGAACAAATAGTAAATGTAGAGAAAGTGCGCGGTTGCACGTAGCAAAGATAATATTTCCCACCCTAGTTTTTGAAAGTTCATGTCTCACATATTTTGGATTAGAGGAAATGAAAGCATACAGGCTTTGTGAGACAGAGAACAGGTTGGTATAGGAGCCAGGCGAGCCGTCAGATCTGATGTAGGCGTTTTTTCCTGACAGCTGTAATTCTCCAGCCTACAGAATTTCATCAACAGCAGTTGCATTTAAGCTGTGCCGCAGGGCAGCGGCCCTTTCAAGTCTCCTTCCTCTGACAGGTAGATTTATTAGTCCTGAAATTTGTACAGATCACACGTCACTCATGGCAAGCTGTCAAGGTGTCAGAAGGGCCTTCTGGCTTTTTCTAAGGTGGATCTGCCCAGAAGAGGTTTACTCATCACCTCCTTGTCTTTCTCCTAACTTACGTAGTTCATACCAACCGAGTTTAAAAAAAATGAAGCACACAAAAAAGTCAGAGAGGAGTCTGAAAAATGTTTTTTAAGATAACATTGGAGATCAGTAATGCTGATAAGAGACCATTCTTTATGAGTTGAAACTAATAAGGCAGTGTCGCTAGCACTTCAAGGAAATTTCCCCTTTTTGCAATGCTGATGGCGCCACACTACTAATGACCATGACAGTCTTTTGTTTGCACCGCCATTTTAGCTCACTCTGAAATATGCACTGTTTAAAATAAATTTCACATCATGAGAGCATTCATACGTCACTACATCGTCATTAAAACCACCACCTAAATGTAAAAGATTCTCTAAGGCCATTCCAAGCTGAGCATTTCAGCTATCGCAGACTTTGGTTCTAAAAGTGGATAAAGAAGCCAGGTGCCTCTGAGTGAGGCCACCACAGACTCCCTTAGCTACCCACACTCTAAAGCCCCTCTTATATAGAATATCATGTACTGAACCTAGCAGTTGCCATATCAAACTTGTAAAGAAAATGTTTACTGAGGCCATAGATCAAGTGAGAAAAAGCTGTGGCCACAATGAAATTTGAAAATAAAAGCTAAAATTCTGACGTTTTCGGATCGCACCAAATTTGTTGATGATGACTTTCATAGGGGCGTGCCTGATGGCCAAAAGCATAACGTACCAACGATTTATCACCTATCGTTAAATGTTACACTTTTGGGAGACCGTGTTGTTATAGCGTAGGGTTTCAAAGGATTTCGTAGTTATGATGTAGCTGTGGTGTAAATTTCATACTAAAGCATAAATAGCCAGGAAGAGAGGAGTTGAAAATAGTTTTACAGTCTACAGTCAGTAAACCTGTGCTTATTTTTTGTGTAAACCAAACACTGTGAAAGTACCAGCTGGATAAAAATGCTTCTTCAAAAATATACCAAGGATTCAAGAGCTGAAACAGACCAGATTCTTTCAGCTCCAAAACAATGATCGGCATGCTTATTCAAATGTTTTTAAAAATTATCCTAAAGATTTAACGGATCTAGATGTCAGCTAGCTTAGCTTAGCTAGCTAAATGATGTGCTGTGTTGTGTCTCAAGCATTTCTAAAATGGAAAGAAGAAAAATGACATTGTGTGTTTGAATGTAAAGCTCTAGGAGAGGGGAAAATCTAATATACATGTTAGGTTTTTATATCTGTCATCGTTCTTGACTATTTAAAGAAATTCAAAACCGTCTCTGCTTACAAAACAGCTATAAAAGGTTTGGTAGGTTGAAGTTGGACCAAGAACACTTTGGGTAATAACGCTCATGTTTGTCTTCATTTGCCCCATTAATCACGAAGTCTGTGATTACATAAACTGGGGTTTCATTTGAACCTCATGTGCACATTTAATTGCAAATTTGTGCATAACAAACCCAGACTGTAAAAAGAAAAAGAAAAACAAGTGTTGCTTCAGGCAAACACATTTATTTGAGCTGCCTTCAAAATCCAAAGTATCGACTGTGTCAATTTGCTATTTCAGTCTCTACAACATTAACATTTTCCTAAAACAGCCTGTCATATTATCAGCAGAATTATAGCCAAGTGCTGAGAAGGGGCAAAGAAAAGAAGAAAAATCACAAGCAACAGTTAGGAAAAAGGAAAGAGTAAGATCGGGCGAGAGAGAAAGCACTCTGGGGTCTTTCTTTTAGTTCCACATCTGGCCCTGATATTTCAGAGTTAATTAGTCATGCAGGGGTTGTGTGTAGATAAATCTATCATCCCGCGGTGCACAAACCATTTGAGAAATGAAAGGAAGTGAGGAGATATACACAGCCCAGGCTCCTTCATAAATCACTGGCCCAGATTAAAAACAGACACAGCCGTGATGAGAGGGAAGGATCAGGATGAGGCTGGCCCTGGACTTTTTCACACAACACCACAGTTCCATGCACGCACATACAGGATATACATTTTACTTCAGGGAACAGTGGTGCTCGTGCTGCAGAGGGGTACTTCTCTAGTTGCCAGGATGTGTGTGAAAAGGCTGAAGAGTAACCTATCAGCATATTGAGCTATAATACAGGGACTAAAAGCAAACACATCTACAACACACTGAAATCAATGCTCTGATCAGGCCCAGAAAAACAAGGTTTGGTCACGGTTTATCTGTTTAGCATGACTAAAATTATTTAGACCGTGAAATGCACTTGCAATCTTATTGCCTTTAAATGGTTGCTTTGAAAATGGGGACCAGGTCTGCAACCACTGGCTGTCAGCTGTTGTCTTCAAAGCTGCTTTGGTGTGTCAAGACAGCAATAAAATGGCAAAAAGCACGAGTCGGTCTGCTATCAGTTTGTGATTGAATGGGGTCAAGCTGGCAATTGCTTGGAATCAGTTTGTGATTAACTGCGATAAATCACAAAAAGGTGTCTGCTGTGAATCTGTTACCATCTACATACTCCATACATTTACATAGAAATGCACATTAACTACTTTCACTCCAGACAGAACCTGATGGATATAAAACAAACAAGTGGATGGTGTTTAACTGCAAAATAACATAGGTGCTTGGCAGCCTTGCTTTTACATAGCAGTATAACAAGAATACAACCAGTTGGCACTCAGTTGAGTTGAGACCTTCATTCATTATTTGTACTTTTCTGTGGTTAATACTTTAGATTGGACAGAAGAGAGTGTGCAACAGAGCTTTACCTATAAGCCTATTTCGTTTATTTTCCAGTACCTCTTTTCATTGTTTAGGGGTTATTTGTATATTGATGATGTGCTCAGTGTTAGACTGAATGGATAGAAGAAGAATTCAGCTCCACAGAGAAATAAAACTGCTGAGCTGGCCAGCATCAAAAGCATCCACACTTTGTTCCAGCGTGACAAGATCAAAGGTACAGACAGAGAAAGGCTTCACATTTGCCAAATAATAACAGCTGGAAATAAAAAGTAATTTGCAAGGTTTATGTGAATCTATTGATCTGGACAGAGAGGACTTATGTGCTGGTCCAACACTTATTTTCTTACAAAGGAAATAAATAGCTCCAACTTCAATAGTTCAGATATTTTCGCATACTTAACCTCTTAACATTCACAAGGTCACCAGTGAACCACTGGAGCTAGGGTTTAGGTTGCATTGCAACCACATGCTAAACAAATGGTTTCAGAAGCTCTTATCTGATCAGGTGGAGGTAAAGAGTTCAAATTTTAAAAATTATTAAATGCATTATATTAAAATTATACAAAGACTTCTTCTTAGTGAAAAAAAAAGAACCAACGGCAAGAGACAAGACTTGGAAAACTAAACTGATAGAGTAATATTAGAGGAAACGTGGCTTCCAATAAATTCTTGTTTTGGACAGATTTCTGCTTGAAGAATCTGATTCTGATGGTGGGAGTGAAGATTGATTCCTGTGGATCAGGCACATATTTCTTGGATCTGTCCATCTGTTCAGCTTTTTTTTTTTGGAAAGAAGTGGGATGTCTCTTCTCAGGGATCCTGGACCTGAACTCGTTTCTTTACCTTGGTAATGTCCCCAAAAATCCTCGGTAAAAAGCAAACAGTCGGCTCAGGAAACAGCCACCACCACCCTTGTTAGCAGTTTAACCAAATCTTTCTCTACATGAAAATAAAATCGCTTTTAGACTTTAGTATATACTGAAAAAAGTGAGACTGCCAAAATCTCGTTGATATTTTTTCTTTATGTGCTATGGAATTTATATTTGAGCTTTATTTTTATTGGATTATATTTAATGTGTTGCTGCTGCAGATCCCGTGGGCAGGGGGCTTTTAAAGGCCATCCCATAGAATCAACTGTATTTTTTTCAGTTTTAATGAGCTGATTGTCAACATGGCTAAGCTTGGTTAAGAGACGTCTTTGAAATTGTATACATTGTAAAAATGAGGGTGAACAGCGGACACTCAAAAACCATCACAGCAATGGCCAAAAATCTCTTTTCTTCTAAATCCAAATCCTCTAACTTACCTCGATCATTTTTCATTCACTCTTTCTCCTGTTCCTGTCATCATTCTTTCTGCTCCTTTCTGTCATTTGTCTCCTTCCACTGAGTGATAAACTGTACAGATGAAGCGCCGACTCTGTGGTCACCGTATGTTTATGAGACCTCTGCTGCTGAGTTTGTTCTACTGTGTAAACATTCAACAGCTCCTTTAACTAATGTTTGTGCCATAAGCCTGGAAATGTGACCAAATAACAGTTGAGCCACAGGCTATCGTTGAATTTTCAAATAAAAAAAATTATAAATCCCCAAATGAAGTTGGTTGAAGAGCTATAAGGTCAAAGGTCAAAATGAGCAACCTTGGACTCTGAATGAGAGGCAAAAGAACTCTAAACTAAGGTCCTTTTTTCATGGTATCTGTTCCAAGTGCATTTGAAACTGCAATCGAATGCCAAGCTTTACTTCAGGAAAAACAATTTAATGGAACAAACCTCAAATCAAATCCTACAACGATTAAATCACTGAATTAAACATGGGGTGGGGGGGGGGGGGGGAATTTATA
>VUQR01006176.1:43039-63882 GCA_015108515.1 Hemichromis elongatus
GACCCCGGCCCCCCCCCCCCCCCCCATTACGTTATGAAAAAGTGAATCACATTTTTAAAAACATCTGAGTTCAGCTTTACTAGACATACCCAGCACCTCGATTACTGCCAGACCTGTTGCATTAGGAATTCACTTAAATACAACCTGTCTGACAAAGTGAAGAAAACAAAAAGACTCCCAAAAGCAACACATAAAGAACAGGCAATAGATAACAAAAACAAGGGGATGGACGTCTATCAGTCTAGAAAGCTAAGGGTCGCACATCCAATTATTAGGTTTTGGGGCCATTTATATATTTATAAATAAATAAATTCATTTATTTATCAATTTTTCCTCAATAAATGAAATCATTCTAAAATTTTATTTTTTATTTACCTTTTTTATTACAGTTACCTACAGTTACCTACCTAATATTTAAATTTGTTTGATAATTTGAAATATTTAGGTGTGATGGAAGTGTAAAAAACTAAGCTTCTATTTAAACAGCAGTGCAGATCAATATTATTATGCACTAAAAAAGCTGATCAGCCAGATCCTGATTGGAATCTTATGCTTCTCTTTTTCCATGTACTGTCCTGCAGGACCAGAGCGGACATGTAAGACAGCTGATAGCCATCTGACCGGGAAACACTAAATCACAGATGAAACAGCAAAAGGGAAACTGTAAATCACATATTACAAAGAGCCTGCTGAAAGCGCAGGAACATTGCTTCGCCATGAGATTGTCCCTCATACACTGCCTTCAAAGCTGGCTCAGGCAGGAAGCAGTCATTCCTATTTCCTGTCTACGCCACCCGGGGACCATGGCACAACGGAGGTGTGAAGGAAAATCACTTCATTCTTTTTTTTAATGGTTGGATAAATTATTTCTCCCAAGGACACACAGCTCTATTGTGATTGTACTCATGACTGAGCCGATGAAAAGAGATTACAATAGCACAGGAATCACATTTGTATGTATGTGAACTCTGGGCGTGATAAAGCTGTTGTCGTGGAAACAGTGATGATGGGTTTGTTGGTGTCATGGTTGGTTTGGTTGGAAGTTAAACAAAGGAAGACAAAGGTCTTTTCCAAACTGTACAAAGCGCTTGCACAGTTGAGCTCATTTATGTGCCAGCACACGTACTGTATATAAGTATGAAGTGTTTATTTTGTTTTTTAACGGTGTAAATACCAAACTGCAATAAACAATTTCAGTGTACTTATAAAAATTCCAAAATAAAAAGACAAGAAAATACATTAAATAGTTATTTAAATGCTAACATCTTCCTTCTTTAGCCTGCCATAGCATGCCAAAGTTTGTAATTAGTGCTAAACACAAACTACAGCTGGTTAACTAGGGTGGTGTAAGGGTGGTGGTTTGATCCCTGGCTGCTTCAGTCTGTGTGCTGAAGTATTCTTGGGTAAGAACTTGAACCCAAAGCTGCTCTTTGATTTGTTTATTGGAGTGTGAATGTTTGATAGAAAGCACTTAAGTAGAAAAAGCATTGTAAGTGCTCGTATGATTAGGTGTGAATGAGACATGTTGTATGAAATACTCAGAGTACTCAAAAGAAAAGAAAGAAAAAAGAAAAAGAAAAAGAAAAGAAGAAAACTGCCATGTAAGAACCACCCCATTTACCATTTTGTTTTGGAAACATTAATCATTGACAAACAATTTAAATCATAAAGTTAACTATTCATACCAGGAATCCATTTAGGTAAACAACAGAAGAAGCTTGAATTTTTTTTGCTGGAACAAGTACCACTGTCTGAGTATATATCCTATAATCCCTTATGTAGTGGTCCTTAGTACAGCCGTGGTTGTAGAGACTGTAGAATAGCTATACATAGGCTAACACGACACTAACTTTAACACTTTAAGACAGCCAGTTAATTTTAGTAATGACCAACTCATTCTATCATGAGCAGTGCAATGAATGGGTAATCCGCTAGCAAAATGATTATAGTAAAAATGTAGGTTGTACATAAGTGTTTTTCTCCAGGAACAGCATGGCAGTTCACATCAATGAGAGGAGAACTGCCATGCTTCCTGTTGATCTCCATTATTACAAAGTGTGCTACTTTTTCCAAACCAGCTGTTTGTTTATTGTTTATTTGCTTTCCAATATAGTAAGTTAAAGAGAGAGCAACAAATGATGGAAGTCAGCATGTGATGTTCCACAGTCTCCACACTGCTGAGAAAAGACATGCGGAGGCTTTTATCCGCTATGCAGTTTCTATTTTGGACCACCTGTGTAGAACTGTGACGACACATTACTGTACATTAAATATAGGATAATTAGTAGTAAACTGCCTATTTTAAATCTTTGTAAATCATATTTGTATGAATCATTTTAATACTTTCCTACCCAAATTTTAAAAGGGAAGCTACAGAAACATTTGTACATACATAGGGCCTCATTTTCAGACTCTCAAAAGTGAGTGGTTGGAGTGTGCAGCGTAAATGGACAAAATGTGCCAAAGCATACGGCAAAAGACACTTAAGACTTTGTTAATATAAAGAAATTAGATATTCTACAATGGCCAAGTATGTCACCTGATCTCAGCCCAATAGAGCATGTTTTTCAGTTATTAAAAACAAAACTGAATGGCCAAATGCCCACAATCGAGGAGAAACGGAAGGTGGCTGCAGTGAAGATCTGACAGAACATCTAAGGGGTAAAAACATTTGTTGATATCTGCTGGGTCCTCTAAAGATTTGTTGTTTTCTTCCCTAAAAATTTAAAGATAATTAACAGGTGAAATGACTTTATGAAAATCAAGCAAGTCCAGACACAGTTACTACTTCTTAATACTTAATACAAGAAGTATTATTGTTCGCCATCTACTGCCTCAGTCTAGTAGGGATTACTGAGTATCTCATGAGCCAGCATGCTGTAATGCAGATGAAAACACTGATGATGATGATGCTCATTTAGGTGTGTTTGTTTTGTCACATTGCTAGGATGCAGTTAGTGAATGTGAACCCCATTAGCCTCGTATCACCAAGCTTGTTAGCAGCAACACCTTCTGCAATAATTTACAACCTTTTCATCTTAACAGAACGTGTTTCTTGTAGAGTGTATTGTTTTCTGGACATTTGTGTTTGGGTGGAAGATGCTCGTTGGCGTGAAGATCAAGAGAGAGCAGTTTTAGATGCTGCCATCAGTGTCTCTAACACTTTTTGAGGCCTTAAGTGTTTCTATTTTTGTGTACAGAGGACACACTGTATGCTGTACAGTGTAATAAGCCTATTCTTTGTAATCTATAGACTTATGAAGAAAATAATTATCTCATTTAAAGAAAATATTGACTTTTTGTGTAATGCGGTTTTGATCAAAGAAGGTGTCCCTTCTCAGAATTAATAAATTCTTTCATTTTAGACTTTTAGAAATCTCTCATTTGGAGCAGCTTTAAATGTGGTTTTCTTAGTAGTTTTAAGCTGGACATACACTGTGCAATTTTTTTGGCCCATTATGAGCCGATTTTTCAGTCGTATGACCGTTTTGGGGATTGGCCCGAGTTTCGCCTTAATCATGTTTTGTGCATCGTGTAGTTTACATGGGGTAACAATAAGCGATTAACACATCACAACCAGCTCCCGATTGGTCGTAAGAACAAAACCTGTTTGAAATCCTGTCAACCATCATGAGGGTGTCAACGCAGCCTCTCAAACTGCGCATGCACAAACACAGAAATGGAAGTGAAGAAACAGAGCAGCACGGCAGTGCAGCGTGTGATCTGGACACAAGCAATGGAGGCACAACTTGTAGAACTGTGGGGAAGCTCATCCGATCCTTTTCGGTGTGGTCTCACAACATTATCACGACGACAATTGTGAAAAGACTTGGATAGACATTGCTGCTCAATTGTAGCTTCCTGGTCAATGTTTTTCATTAGCAGTTTAGTAAAGTTGATGGTGGTGGTGGTGTGTGTGTGTGTGTGTGTGTGTGTGTGTGTGTGTATGTCTGTCTGTGTGAGTGAAAGACAGAGAGGGAGAGCGAGAGACAGCTGTTGTGTTATAGCTTCATGTTATGGACGCACAGTGTGAGCACTCAGGTCGCATCAGAGCATCGGGCCATATAGTGTGAGACCCTGCATCGTGACCTATGAACTTCTGACCCCTGAGATCCAATCGTACAGTTACAGCTGGAGCTGAATAACGCGACTGAAAAAATTGCACATTGTACATGTATGCCCAGCATTACTTTGACATTGGGTAGCATCTTCTTTAATTTTTTATTACAAAATGTATTGTGTTTGCTCTTTGTAACAGACATACAAAAATAACACCATGAACATTTAAATTGAATGTCTATAAATCTGTCTTTCAAAGTGGACGTTTGTCAGCAATTGCATAAACAAACCTGGAAGACCTTAGCAGCTTACAATAAGCTGCTAATGCTAGTGCTAGGCTAGTGCTTGGCTGCTATTAAAGCTTCAGAATTTAAAAGCCAAGTGTGAAACAGTGGCAATGAGTATCAGCATTTACAAATCTGAGGCCATGGTTCTCAGCCAGAAAAGGGTGGAGTGCCCCAAGTGGAGGAGTTCAAGTATCTTGGGGTCTTGTTCACGAGTGATGGGAGAAGAGAGCGGGAGATCAACAGACGGATTGGTGCTGCAGCTGCAGCGATGCGGACGCTGTACCAGTCTCTTGTGGTGAAGAGAGAGCTGAGTGTAAAAGCGATGCCCCTCACCTATGGTCATGAGCTGTGGGTAGTGGCCGAAAGAACAAGATTGTGGATACAAGCGGCAGAAATGGGCTTCCTTCGAAGAGTGGCTGGCCTCTCTCTTAGAAATAGGGTGAGAAGTTTGGCCATCCAGGAGGGGCTCAGAGTACAGCTGCTCCTTCTTCATATTTAAAGGAGACAGTTGAGGTGGTTCGGGCATCTGACAAGGATGCCTCCTGGGTGAGGTGTTCCGGGCATGTCCCATCGGGAGGAGGCCCCGGGGCAGATCCAGGACACACTAGAGAGATTATATCTCTTGGCTGGCCTGGGAGCACCTGGGTGTTCCCCCAGACAAGCTGGAGGAGGTGGCTGAGGAGAGGGAGGTCTGGTCTTCTCTGCTTAGGCTGCTGCGACCTGGCCCCGGATAAGCAGAATAGGATCGATGGATGGATGGAATTTAAAAGGCTTCTAAACAGGCAACCAGCTGGCAGTAGTTGATCAGTAAAAAACAAATACGGATACCTAATATCTAAATGATGGCCAACACTAGCCTAGTGCTAGGCAGGAAGCAAGTACTACACAACTATGGAGAGAGCATGTAAATTTAAAGACCTTCAAAGTAGACATCCAGGTGGCTTGATACTTAGAATTTTCCTGCGACCTTGCTGAACTATGCTACTGCAAAGTGTAATTCTTGAGGTTTTGTTTTACTTTATACAGTAGCGGTGCTTTTAGTGTCAGCCATGTTGCTAACTATGTAGCTTGAACTGGATCCATTATTGAAAAATAAGCAAACACTAAGTTATCAATTCTGTTCCTGGAAAAGAACAATAGGAAATATATAAACAAAGAACATATTGAATAATATGCTTTCAACCCTCTTTTGTAAACTATATATAAAGTGCCAGAAAGCAGCATGTAAAAAAGAGTGGATATGCCAATGAAAGAGTCAATATTTAGTGATGCCCTAAGAGCTGCCTGCTGGTGGTAATTGAAAGGTTACAATAAAAACATCAACAAGTATTTTAATGTGATGCAGTGCTTTCCAACAGTACCTGCTGTATTACCATTTATAATCACTAGAGGGCCAAACCTTATTTACAACACATTATTGCAAATATTTTCTGGTTTGCAGTGCAACAAAGTCACAGACAATATAAAAGATCGATGTAGATATTGGTTTCTGAACTGTTTTGAAGCCTGAAGAAAAGCATTTCCGTTGTCGCTATCTTGGTTGCGGAAATAAAAAAGGTGACAAAAAGGAGCGGGTCTATGAAACCGCATGCTTACCGTGAGGGTGCTGCTTCCTCTCTCCACCAGAATGTCCCAAACACTATGGCGGTAAATTGGCTCAGCAAGTCTTGTCTTTGTGTTCACGCTTTCAGGGTGATACTCTATCTCCTTACCTGCCTCCTCCCAGTTACCTGCTCGAAGTTTGTTGCTTGTCCCATGAGTCTGAAGTTTATATACTGTCATTTACCTTCACCTCCCTCAGCTCGCCACGCTAGAAACCAAGGCTTACCTGTGGTTTGGTAGAGAGTGGTCAGGCAGGCAAACACACCTCAAGTCTCCCGGATGTCTGCTCACCTGCAGTAAATAAACCACTTAAATCTCTTACCTGAATCTACTCCTTGGGTCTGGTCACCGCAAAAACATGACAGATTTCCCACAGACATCTGTAGGGCCGGAAGTCTTTTGCAGCTGCAATTATCGCCAACTGGTGGCCTTCACGTAAAAATGCATGGTTAAGGTGTTTTTTACTGTCTATGAAAAGATAATAAAGGCAACTCTATTAAAATGTCCGACAGATATAGCCGTCTTTATGGATATTGTGAATATATTCATTTAGCACAAGCAATAACAATGTTAATATCCACAGCAGCTGGCCTCATTCTGTACTCCCACTGTTTGGTATTTTCTTCCCTTCTTTGTGACCATAGCGAGGGCTGGATATTTACAGTAAAATATGCAATACCACTGTTATTTGCACAGATTATCTTTCAGTTTTGAATGTGAGTCATAATTCCAGAATGAAACAGTATCTGTTTGATTTGTAGACTTTTATTTAAAGCATTTTCAGCTCACTTTATTTTTATCCCGAATTTTAAACTAAAGCGCACCCCAAAAACAACAATCCATCTTTTATCCCTTCCAGTATATCTGCTCATCCTCCTCCTTCTCCTCCCCTTTCTTCTTCCTCATGTCTACCCACTCTCTTGCTCTCTCATTCCTCTCCAACAGTATCTCCCACAGCCCCCACAGACCCCTCCATAAATCCTGGGACAGCAGCGCTTTAATGGATAATTAATTGATGCTGCTGCAGCACTGTAATAAGACAATAAATTACGACACAGGCCGGTGTGCTGTGTCAGTGTGTGTTGCTAATGGCCCTTCAGGGCTGGGGCAGGAGGCTAATAAATTAGACAGGTATTAACTGTTGTGTGCTAAGTAGCCCTCCGCCACCGACTTCCATGAGAGAAGAGGAGTAAGGAGGAATATAGCGGGGAATAATGGAAGAGAGATGGGGAGAGAACTGATCACATCATTTTGTAAAGTTTAAATGAGTAGTTTGGTGTTTTTGTGATAAATGCTCCACAACTGCTTGAGAAGATTTATAAGACTTTTGTACAGTCCTGCAAAGTTCCAGCCAGGAGTAGGTTATCTTAGAATAGCATGGAAACTGGAAACTATGCCCAAAGGCAACAAAACTCACATACCAGCACCTCTAAAACTATTAATTTTTAACATGTCTTGTAAAAATGTTTTTAGAAAAGCATTTTAAATCATCTGGTCGATGCTCAGAGCCAAGAAGCAGTCCAATACGGTCTGCTTCGTCTGGTTTGGCCATTTCCATTGAGGGTCACCACAGCAGATCATCTTCCTCCATCTCAGCCTATCTCTAGCATCCTCTTTTGTCACAGCAACCCTCTGCATGGACTCCTTCATTACGTCCATGAATTTTCTTTGTTGCCCTCCTCTTTTCTTCCTGCCTGGAATCTCCATATTCAACATACTTTGTCTAATGTATCTATAAACCCTCCTCTGCACTTCCAAACCATCTCATCCTTGCCTCTCTAACTTTGTCTCCAAGCGGAGTCCTGAAAGAAATAGCAGATCTAAGTAGTAATAAGTGGTAACCCTAGCCCCACCTCTGCTATAACCCTGCATTTTGGAGAAGGAAAAAAAAAGATTGGGTTTTGATGTTTGTAAGAATCAATATTGCCTAGGCTTGGGATCATCATCAGTAACAACTTAATCCTTGGAGGGTGGACAAAGTTATTTTTTGTGGTATTTCTGGGTGACTGTTGTCTCTAATGGCATTAAAGTCCTAAGAGGTTATCCCAAATGTTGAATTTTAAATTTAGCACCCTAACAATAAGCAGACTCACCTGCAGAGAATTAACAGAGAAATGAAAATATGGAAGCAGAATGGAAAATTTCATTGTAGTCTTTCTAAAACGTTATTCCAATAAGCTCATCACTCATCATCCAGACCTAAGCTTACAGTGCTATTAAGTCATTTTAGATTTACTAGTATGGAGGCATTTCCCATTTCTAAATAGTATACATTCAATTAATACTGAATATTACATGCAGCTGTATACTAGCAAACGACAGTTTGTTTAAACACTCTTTGGCTGCCAATATGATGTTGCACATCAATGGTTCCCTAAAACACTGAAGAAACATGGTGCAGAGCATTTTGGCATACGTACTCTGCAAGAAGCACAGCATGGATTTTCTTTGAACATAGGTGGATTTTTTACTCTTTTTAAATGGGACAAACACATGCATAATTACCACAGTAATTCTAGTTTACAGAATACTTGCTTCCCTTTCCACAAACGTGTGGATAATTCCACCTGTGGGTCAACATTTTAGGAAACATTTTAATAATTTGAAAACAGACGGTATGTTTGGATTATAGACAGCTTTAGTGTTTTTATGCTTGCAACATTGCCCAGATTTAGCCGCACTAGAGCCTCACATGCAGTCTTAATGGTCCGAATCTCTCAGCATGTCGATTCTAAAGGATTGTGCCGATTTCCAAAGAGAAAAATCACAGATTAGTAAAGAGGAACAACATCTCCTGCTTGGAAATGTGGAATTTCAGTAGATAGGCTCTAATCCCATTTTAATGGTTGTCTGATTAAGAGGTGAGTAGGATTAGCATGTGTGTGGTGTGCTGCGTGTACTCACATTCTTGAGTAAAATGCACTGTATATTGCATGTAGCTGTAAGGAAAAGTGCAGCGGGGGGGGGATCCCCAAAAACTAATACGTGGGAAACAAAGCGAAACATTGCCGAGATTAGAAGAGAGCAGCAGCAGAATAAAAATGGCTGCTCAGCCACGTCATTCTAATTAAAAATGCTGCAAATCTTTCATCTCCTACTGTTAGCCCTAATGAGCGGGGCTTAGTGGCAGTTATGTAGATAAAAACTCTTTCTGATTGATTCCAATGGCCCATTGAAATTTGTTTCACTCCACCTTATTGATCACACACGGCTGGTTGAAAACTGCTAATTAATAATGATAATAAAAGTGCCACAGCTCATTAAAATCAACCACACAAGGCTTAACTCCAGTTCCTTTTATCTTGTCTGCCGCTCTCTTTAACTCGCTGTTTCTTCCATAAACCTCTGTGTTTTTGTTCTGTGAGAAGTGCCTAACATGCTTAAAAATCTCCAATTTTAGCATCACTTCTTGTTAACCTTTCCCACAGATATCTGAAATGTCAGATGTGATCATATTAATCATGGAATTGCTATTATATTTGTTATTATCTTTACCAATTAACTCTCATGTTGGCGGATAAGTGTCTTCCCCCACACACTCCATCCATAATAATAATATGTTAGCTATTTTCTGCCCACGGTCATCTCTCTGATTGGCACATTCACCCAATTATCTCATTATATGTTTAAGTTTTTTCATCACTAGCATTGCCCACATGCTCGTTATGAAATCTTAAAATACTCAGCAGTGAGCTGTGTACAGTGTGCTCTGCACATTATCTGGTGTTTTTAGCCTCCATTGTTTTGAGGTTTTATTTATTTTTTCCAATTAGGAAAATCAAGTTGCCTCATCACACATGATCGTAGTGGTCATTTGTTCCCAACTCCTGAAACGACATGTTTAAGTTTACGTGTATAAGGAGTTGATTAGAACATGTTCAGACACAGACAGCTGGCAGATCTGTCATTCCTGGTATACGTCTTTGACATTCACAGCCTTCACAATTTGCAGTACTACATCGTATTGTAAAGTCTCCAGGGAGAAGTCTGTACAGTCACAAAAACAAACAGTGGAACCTGGTGGACTCGCAAATGCAAGCAAAATCACGTTATATTTTACAGTAATGTTATAATGAGGCATATTACTGTACTCAACTCAACAGTTACTTACATTACAAAGGCTCTTCGGTCTATCTGCACACCGCCCAGGTAAAATGAAAAAAGAAAAACATCAAAATAAACCCACTTTTTTTCTTCATGTGTACTTGGACTACAGTCAGCTGATTTCAGGAAAATAGAGTGAAGATCAGGACATTACTTTTATCTTTATTGTAGAAAAGAACATGAGTACGATGATAAAGTGCAAACTGTGTCCAGACCAAATACAGCTGAATTGTATTCTTAACAGAAGTTCTTTGTCTACAGCATCCTCTCATGCGATTGCATTTATTCCTAACCATCCGGAACGCTCCCGTTAAATGAGTGGAAAAAAGTTAGCTTTAAATCCTCCAGCTTCACTGTGGTTATATTGGGGCGATCGTGGCTCAAAGAGTTGGCAGTTCCTCTTGTAATCGGAAGGTTGCCGTTTTTAAATAGATATATAGATATTTTAAACTGCTCAGTTTAAAGGCAATTTGTCCAATTGTCATACAGATTGCATTAGCTCTGAGTCACCTCAAGTCTATTGGAATGGTACACGCAGACTTGAAATTAGAAAACGTAATTTTGGTGAAAAATCAAGAGCCTTACCAAATTAAAATAGTTGACTTCGGCCTGGCCTGTGAGACCTCAGCTGCCAAGGTGGGCTCTTACATTCAGTCCCGTCCGTACCTATCGCCGGAGATTATTCTGGGGCTTCCGTTTACAGAAGCCATAGACATATGGTCTCTGGGCTGCATGGCTGTGTTTCTCTACACTGGTTCCTTGCTGTACCCTGGAAACAGTGAATATGCCATGGTGCATTACATAACGGAGACCCAAGGACAACTCCCAGAGGAAATGTTAAACTGTGTGAAAAAAAAGTCTTTCAAGTTTTTCCACAGAGAGTTAAATTCCAGCAACACCTACCACTGGAAACTCAAAACACCAGAACAATATTTCCAGGACTTTGGGATTTGGGAGTTCGTCGACAGAAGAAGAAAAAGGTTGGGTTCTCTCGATGAGCTCTTATATGTGGACCTCATCAAGGATCAGGATTATGCAGATACAACTGCAAAAAGGTGTGATATCCTGATGTTTGCTGAAATGGTAAAGCACTTGCTTCACCTCGACCTGAAAAAACGAATGACACCCGATCAGGTGCTGAACCATGCCTTTTCAAAAATGAACCACCTTGCATGGATGCACCACATTAGCTCCTACGTTAAGTCTTCCTATGAGCACATAAAACACTTACGGGAAAAGAAGCCTTCTCTCTTCTCTGAAATAAAGAAATCTACATTTAAAAGCAAAATAAATAAATACAAAATGAATGAATAAATAAAAGTGTCTTTCAGATTGTGTTGTTTAGATTTGTTTTCTGGAAATTGTAAGGAATTACTGTATTGTATAATACAAGTGTATTTTATTAAAAAAAACAAAAAAAAACAGCTTTACACCTCAGTCAGTATGCAGTGAGCTTTTTGCATTTCTACCTGATACAAAACTGTGATTTCCATCTCATTTTATGTTTTAATGGGAGCTTTACAATGTATAAGAACAATGCAATTAATTCACAGTCTGCGGTACTGCTAGACGTGACCTAATATAATCAAAAATAGCTCCAAAATACTTTACAGAGATGAGCCAAGACACCGACAAGATATTTACATTTAATACATTAGCTGAATATGAAAATAAATTGTACCAACTGTGTCAACCACAGTCAGTCATAAGGAATGAATCAATCCCTGCAAAAACAGTCATTCATACATCCACAGAGATAAAAATATAATACTAATTATACTTTTGCAGTTACCATGGCAATATATCCACTGTTGATCTGGAAGAATATTTGCTCATGTTCATGGACGATGCATGTCCACAAACTTGAGCAAATGCAGTGTAAAAGCAGCCTGTGATCGCATGTGTTGCACATTTCCTGAGCTTCCCGCTCCCTGCACTGGCACTAAACATTGCAAATCTTGTGCAAGATGGATATAAGTGCTCTTTTCGGTTTCATTGCTTTGTTCTCCAAAACTGCAGAGTACACCTCTGAAGTGGAGGAGGGAGAGGTGGCAGCAGCAGTAGCAGTGGAGCAGTGGCAGAGAGCCACTGTGGATGGTGATAAAGCTGTTTCACTGCGCCATAATCAGCCCCGCTACTGCCCCTCTCCGCAGAGAAGTGGAGCGCTTCATATATTATCAGTGGACACGACTGACACCACCAAAGACAGAGTGCCCAGTGCCGAGCACTTGCAGCCCAGGACCTGAAACATTCCACCATATTTTTTGCCAGCTGTCAGGTCATCTAATAAAGCAGGGCAGAATGGAGGGACGGTGCAGGAGCTGAGGGTGGATGAAGTATCTTGCACTGATGTAATATGGCTTATAAATCTAATTTAATTACCCTGTGTGGGGATAGGCTGTAGAAGCCATGACTGGATTTATTGTGTCTTAACTTGGCATCTTAACGACTTTGTGCTTTTAATATCATTACCCTGTAATTTATTCTTTTTCATGCACACACTCTCACACTGTATAACCACAGAAACCCAACACCCACACTGCAGTCGTAATCTTTTTAAGCGGGCAGCTTTACAGATCATAGGACTCCTGAGCTGTGACAGCTATTGATCCATAAACTCCCACTTTGACTCATCCAGTGGCGTCCTTACTAATATGTCATCAAGTTTATACCGCTGATACTGACTTCATTTAGTTACAGTTACATTTCATCAGTGAAAAGTTCATTGGGCTCTAAATGCAGAGGGCATGTTAAGTTGTGTTGTCGAAATCTGAAATAAATCGAGGTGCATTGTGTGCAAAACATAGGATAAGATGATTTTGATTGTAGGTGTTATACTAGGTATAACTGTATTGTTGGGGGTTGAAGTTGCATGTGTGTTTTCATGTGCATGTTGGGGAAAATCAAGACAATTTATTCATACAATAGCTGCACACATTCTCATCATGTTCTTGAATAATTTTCTCTTTTTTCTCTTTTCAAGTGGATGAATGTAAGCTGAATAACTAAAACAGCATTGCGTTATATAATTTGGTGCTCTTTACTTATTTGCTTGGACCTACAGTTTTACTAAATTAGCAGGCCTTTAGTTTTATTACACTAATGATGGACCAGTGTAGCTGCTCCACACATACACATTTCATTTGAACCCATGCAGATATCTGAGCATCTGTGTGTCTGTGCCCGCATACACCCAATCACGTTTGTGTTGCAAAAGTTGGTTGAGAGATGAAATACAGTATATAGTATAACAGTTTCCATTTATTATGAATCTCATGATAATGATAGTATTCATTTCGTTTCATGCTGAAATGAGGCATAAATTGACTTGACTGGAAGGCTCTCTCCCCTCACCAAGAATACTGCCTATCAGTATAATCCGATCTGCTAAACAACTCTTTGTGTACTTAACAGAATTCAAATGTGGACATAGCGTCTCTAAAGTGCTTTTATATTTAGAGTCAATTTACCAAGTAGCTAAAAAAGGTTGACAGATATCAGGCGAACTGCTAAAACAGTTCACTTAGTGGCTCTGTACTGTTTTATCTAGAACCTATAATTATAACTCCTCCAGTCTATTGTTATATGTGTATATGTTTAGTAGCACATACCAAATATCAGTAAAAATAAGAGAACTGTATGCATTTCAGTATCAAAAAAGTCTGATAAACTGTTCCATTTTATAAAAACTTGATGACTATATTATTATTTGACAATCTTGGCCATAGCTACTGAAAATGTACCGTAATATGATTTGTTATGGAAATACCAGTTGCGCTTGATTGTGCTATGGTGGTGGAAGGCAACAGTTTCAATGCTTCAGTGCTTTTCAATCACAATCAGCATAGTCATATTTGGATATGTAACCACAAATGTACTCAAAATTCTTGTCCCAAAACACAAATTTAATACAGTCGGTGCTCCAGCAAAGACCACCTCTTCATTTCTCTGGAAACACAAACGCTGATCCAATAAGGGGAACTCTTTCATTTCCAGTGTCCCACTCTTTGTTTTCTCTCCTCCACAGGCATTTTTCCACTCTTGTTTCTTTCATTGCAGCTCATTTTTATCTCATTTCATCTGTCTCCTCCCTTCTCTCACTGTTCTCTCATCCTTATTCCTCCACTGGCCATCCCACGCCCTTCAGTTCAGCCTGTCGGCTTAAATAAAAAAAAAGACAAAAGGTGGAAAAATAGAAAGAATTAAGAAGAGATAGAAAATGAGGGAGCCTTACTCCTCCACTCTTACCCTCCACCTCCCACCATCTTGAGCAAATAGTTTCCAGAGGCCCTGTTCCACATTAACTTAGGTTGCTATTCAGCTGAGCCATCGACTTAATGCAATCTCCTAAATGCCTGCTGTATGGTCTCACTGACAGTGACATATTTGTTTTGCAGCCTTCTGCGATCTGATGTCTGCCACCATACTGAGGATTTGATTAATGCCTCTCCTTTTGAGGCCTGTAATTGGTGGTGACTGTACTGGCAAACAATCACAGTGACGCTCCCGTTTGCCATTGGTTGGCGAGGTGTTAAGAAACTAATAAACCAAAAGCTTAAATCAACTCGGTGTTTGACAGCAATGAACAAATCAGTCAGAGAACGTTTGCTGCACATTTCTGATCAGATTTTTCCACAGATTATTTATCTGTAATATGAGCGCTTATCTGCATCTTAACAATCTAGACCAGAATGTCTTTTTGGTGCTTTCACAAAACCAAAACTACAGTTATTAATTCCTAATTGCCTGATTAAATAAAAAATTTGACTGAGTCTCTATACTAAGTGTATGGTACAACCTGACATTACATGACAGTACAGCCTGAGACTAGTTCAACGTCTGGTGATATCTCTTCAGCACTATATAAAGTTGTTTTGGACATAATGTTTTCACTAGCCCTGTTTTCCAAGACCCCATCCTTTGAAATTTGTGCCTGATGATAAATCTTTTTATTATATGAATATTTTATCATTTATCCTTCCCTGCCTCGCTTTGATCTCAACTTATTTATTTTTTTCCTGACACAAACACCTGTATTGTTTCTAGATTATTCATCCTCCTATCATTCCTATTTAACTGTACCCATAATCTGCAGTGTTCTTGTTAGATTGTAATAGTCATTGTTAGTGAAAAGAGCTGGCTTCATCTGTGTTCATACATCTGTGTACTCTTGATGGATTACCCACAGAACTTTCTATTCACATTGGCACTTTTTTCACCAATTGAAGCCTCACACTAATTTGTCCTGCTAGTAAGTCTGGGCCTCATTTGCAACCTGACAAGGTGGTAGCATCTTCCCACTAAAAAAAAGAAAACATTGTTCATTAATGCAAACATTCAATGGAAAAATCATATAGGAGTAGGTTATTGCATTCAGGTATACGTAGACATGGTCAAGATGACCTGCTTAAGATCAAACGAGCATTAGAAATGGGGGAGAAAGGTGATTTAAGTGACTTTGAATGTGGCGTGGTTGTTAGTGGAAGATGGGTTTGTCTGAGCATTTCCCACACAACCATCTCCAGGCTTTACAAAGGATGGTCTGGAAAAGAACAAAAATTCAGTCCTCTGGGCAAAAATGTGTTGTTAATGCCAGAGGTCAGAAAAGAATGGCTGTTTTGGGGTGATAGACACGCAACAGTAACTGAAATTGCCGCAACAAAAAAAGGTATGCAGATGTAGATGTGCAGCCGAATGTTGAAGGCAATAAATGAAGTTGAAGATGCAAATTGGTGGCCCACACTGAAGAAGAAAGCCAGGGAGGGAAAACACGTGTTAAAGGAAAAGGGGGACGGGACACTGAAAAACCGACTGTAACATGATGCAGTTGGAAATTATTTAATTATATTCATCATTGTAAAGCATTTAATACACTGGATATATTACACATCACGTAATAGGCATATATATTTTCTTAGTACAGCTTTACTCGGGGTGTTTAAAAATAGGCTGCATGCACATTTAGTTGAAAGGCAAAGATAGATCACATGAAACTGAATTTATGGGACTACTGTATATGAAACGCACTGAGCTGTTAATGGGATTTCGATGTTTTGCACGATTATGCTGTTTGTTGTTTGGTCTCTTGAGATGCTGTTTGTTTAATTATAGGGAAATATATCTTTGCAGCTTTGTAAAACTTCTCTTACATTTTACCATCATTCCTTTCACATGTTTTTTTTTATCCTCCTCTATGGTTTCTCGTCTGTGACACTGGTAATATAATTCACGGTCTTTACTGATGCCTTAAGAGTTGTGTTTAGGGTTACATATGACCCGTGTCATACTAATGATTTGTTGTATATTGTACAAATAAAGAGAGCCCTTGTTATGTTCTCTTGTTTCAGGAGATTCGGGTTGCTTTTGCATACCCCTGTTTCTTTTTCTTTGTCCTGTGGGGGGGGGTTGTTTGTTTTTGTTGGTTATTTTTTTTAATGGGAACAAGTTCCAGAAACTGTTCAGATATCGCTATACACATCTACAGTTTTTAATTCGTGTGTAGCATATCCTCCAGCCAAGTTTTTAACACTCACAAGTTGTTTAATGGGTTCACAGTGTTCCGACACCAAATATTTTAATGCTGCAAAAATGATTTCCTTGCCAAGGATCATGAGTTTTTCATTGAAAACAATTCACCACAAAAACCACCCCAAGAACATATGACTAACTAAAAATCTAACAATCTTTTCTCCTTCTTAGAGTTTTATTCTGTGTTTTGGTTTTTTTTTCTTTCCTTATGATGGCATTTGTCTCTGCTGGTTGGGAAAATGCAACATTTACTTTTATTAGGAATGATTTAATCTTCATTAGACATATTTTCTCTGGTAATGTGCTTAATGACTTATAGTAATGCTGTAGCTAGCCACAAGATAGCAAATCAATATAAATTAACTAGCATCACTTCATTAACCGCCCAAATGTTGGAAATACTTTTGTTTCTTCTTTTATGTTCAATGATATAGCAGAATTGTGGGGTTTTGGTTTTGTTTGTTGCATTTTGGCAGCAAAAGAAATGTTTTTGTTTAAACCTGTGAAGATAAATGTTAACTGGCGTTTAGCTCACTAGGTTAAACAGGTGACCCTGTAGGTCCAGATTTGAAGCCACCCAAGCCTTCTTTAACATATTCTCTTGATTGTTCCTATTATAATAATGGTTAAAAAAGCAAATTAATAATAAAAATATAAATGTTAATATTCATCACTGCCTAGTAGATGTATAACAAACTAAATTCTTGACATGAATGCTTATGAGTATTTATAAGAAATAATAAACCCAAATACATATTAATATACAAAAAATGTACAATTTTTTGTGAACCTGCAGTTTTAAAAAATTCGGTATTACTTTTAGTAGTAATAAATATGGCCGATTGACACTCAAAACTCTAACCTAGAGATAAAAATAAAGGGCATGCCGTATTTTCAAGGTCTTATGTGTGTTCTAAAATTGTTTGTGTGTCATTTCAACCATTCCATTGATCCCTCTACCTCGATGCACCACCACACTCAGGATCTGGTGCCAGCATTCGGTGGGGTTTTATTCATTTCTTTAACAGATGGATTCTTTGAAATGTTACGAGCCCTTTATATATATATATATATATATATATATATGTATGTATATCAGCCACAGATTAGGTTGTTGAAGTCACTGTACTCACTTTCTCACCCTGTGTCATTAATCGTGTCTAAGAGGTCTGACCTTAATTACTGAAATAACAACAAAATGAATGTCCTCCAGTGAAAACATAAGCGCAGCCACTCCCTGACCTGCCCGGCAGCTGTGGTCAGCTTGTGGCCCATTGTCAAAACACGCCATGCGTGTCAGTGGAGAGGTCAGGGCTGGGAGAAGAGGAATTGGCACTCCTCACCCTCATTGGGCGGGGGAGGAAAGCAGGAGGTTTGTGAGTGACAGAACCCACAGAGACAAAGTCCATCAGTCGGAGAGCTGCCAGCATTGGCCGCAGAGAGAGGGAAGGGAAGAACGGCCGGGCCACATCACCACCAGTTAAGTATTACTGTGCTGTGAGCGGAAAATCAAAAAAGTTACAGGAATATTTGCAGCTTCTTTTTCCCCTACACACTCCTACATTATAACAGAAATAGAGCTACCCAAGCAGTGCTTGGAGAATTGTTACAACCATTTACTTAAGCAACAGTATGATAAAAACTATAAACAAGATGTTATTAAAAGTCAGAATGAAAAACTTTTAAGTAGTACCTCATTCGACACAGATACAAAAGTAATGTTAAAGAAAGCAGGGTAAGAATCTGAGAGAATATGACTGATACAAATCTAATGTGAAGAGCAAACAGCTAGTTGGCTAAACTTTACTCTTTTAAATCCTTTTTTGGCCATCTGTATGTACAGCTTCCAAAATTAACTTTTATACTTAAATTCAATTAATTTGCATTTTTTCTTAGCATATGAACTGGATTAAGTAAAATTGGATATGTTAATATCGATATTCAGGATTATGGTTGGGTTTTAGTTTTAGTTTTTTCCATTAACATAATCAAGAAACAATTTGTAAATAAAGCAATTGTGGCTTTAAATGCTAAGCAAAGCAAAAGTTAAATACTCATTTAACCTACATATACAAAATGCAGCAAAAGGCTAAAATAGCTGTCACTTACATTTGAATTGATCTGAATTGCAGTGCTCTACTTTACTCAAATGAAGTATCTGAAAACCACACTTAAGCACTGAGTTTCTTTCCACCACTGTTCCAAAGAGACACACAGATGGTCAGGAACAAAAAAGAGACAGATGTGGTTGAAATAAGCTGTAGGAGATGTGAGTTTTCTGTTCACATGTGGGTTTCTGTGCTTGTGTGGCCATGAATGTGTTTTACTGTGTGTATGTGTGTGTGCTGCCAAGTGATTTATGGGGCCTGTCTTCCTCTGCCAGCAGTTTGTCTCTTCTAGCATGGAGGATGAATGGCCCACTGTCAGCCTTGCCTCAACCTCTTCCACTACTCTCCCTCTTTCTCAAATTACCTTTCTTCTTCTCCGTCCTCCCCTCCCTTTTTGTGTCTGTCAACTATCTTATCTCCCCACATGCTCTTCCTCTGCACCTTGTCATCTTCACTTCCTTTTTGCCCTGGCCTATCTTCTCCTCTGTTCGCTTAGTTGATTTGATCCTTCTCTCCCTTCTTTGGTGACCCTCCCTTTCCACTGCTCCGCCATTTGTCACAGCAAACGGCTCTGCTATGGATATGGGATGTGCTTTGACCAAATTCTCACTTCTAATCTCATCTCTGATTTGAAGGGACACTTCATTCGCATGTGGTGCATCTATTTCAGCTGGTCTCCTCTGCTGAAGCCAACAGAGCTGATTGTGAAATGACACACTGTTCATGAATAATTCACAAATGCTGGTTAAACTTTATGACAGCAAGGCTAATTGTCTCATGTTTATTTTTGCTGTGATCATGTTCATACGTTAGCACAAGAGAGAGCAGACCTGACAAGGCCTCATCTCACTTGACTTCTGAATGAAACTTGAACACAAGGTTTAAAAATACTTATAAACACACACACACAAAGTAACTCCACCAGACCGCCTATTTCGGGTCACTTTTGCCAGTCCAAGCCTGGATAAAGGTGGAGAGTTGAAATTGTAACATAAAAAAACCTACAAATACTAAAAAAAATAAATAAATTAATTTGTAGTTCTAAATATATTCTAAATAAATTAGGATGCTTTTTACTTTCTTTTATGTTGTTATTTGTCTCTCCAACAATGTAGGTTACAATTACATAAGCATGACCAATTATGCAAATTAGTAGATGGCGTCATTTTGTGACCTACCAACTTCTAGGACAGCCAATAGTGATTTTCTTTACTGAGGAGTTGGAAACACTGGTCAGGGTTAGGCTCTTCACTCCACATTCTTGTGCCCACATCAACTTGTTGCTGTTCATCATGTTAATCATGAATTAACTCTAACAACAAACGAGATTTAACTAAAGTCTGTACTGGGCTGTACTGGGGTGTTATCCTAGCTTACCTACCATAATTCCTTTATTGACAATTGTAAGTGAAAGGTTGAACTGCATTTAGGGTGGAAAAAAACATAAGGTTCACGTCCACACAGCTTGGAGACCTTTTAAAAAGTTCCAGTCTAAATCATTAAGAAGACAATCAAAAAATACCAAAGGATGATGAGATGGATGGCATGCTGGTCAATTGGTACAAAACATGATTATTATTATTATTATTATTATTATTATTATTATTATCACTATCATCATCATTATTATTATTATTATTATTATTATTTTGCTGTTTTTATGTGGCGCCCTATTAATATTATTGCACAATGCTTTACAATTTCCAAATAACGTTTTCCCTCCATTTAGAAAGGCAGGTGTAATTATTTTACGTGTAGTAGTTTTTTTCCTGTGTAATAGTATTCAACATTGCTATCAATACATTTTTCAAAAATGCCTTACTGCGTAAAATGAGTTTAAAAACATAAACAACTGTGGGATACTGTTTGTCCATGATTTGGACAGGGGGAACAAATTACAGCAGGATCAGCCTGATATTATTTGTATCCCACTGTAACTTTATTGTATAAAGAGCTAAAATCTACAAAATTTCAGGAGTAGTTTGTCATTATAAGAAGTGTTTGTGAACTCACAACTTCTGTTGTGGAGACCTACATTGGCAGTGTCCAAACATTCTTTTTTTCTTATTTTTCTTTTCATACCTCGCCCCCCCCCCCCCCCCCCCCCCCCCCCCCCACCCCCCTCCCCCCCCCCCCCCCCCCCCCCCCCGACTCG